>JACJUM010002768.1:13458610-13534654 GCA_020976665.1 Heortia vitessoides
GCGACAAGTTTTCATTTCACTCACAGCTTTATTACAAAACAATGAAGTATCATTTTCGGAAAAATTATCATCGCTGCGGTTAAGGTTATGTTGTAGCGATTGCACCTTATTGTTATAAAGGTAGAGTGTTTTTTTGCTTAGGCTAGAGATAAATCAGCATCAATAAGGAAGCGCATTACTTCCGCAGGTACATACTACTCACAGTTGTGGGAAAGATGGTATCAATTGTTGGTTATGACCTTCCTGTAGGTTTACGCTTTGCGGTATTGTTTTACGTACTTTGAACTCGGAAAAATGCGTGTTCTATAATTTTTACATTATTCTTACTGGCCATACTTATATAATAAATGCACACAACATCTCATACATTGACCTGACTCTGAGATGAATTGCTTAAACCACTTATTTTACGGACAAAAGCCAACAAAAAATCACAAACACATATTTAACATACAGTAAATACATCACTGGCTGTGCCCGCGACTTCGTCCGCGTGGTATAATTTTTTTGGGTACCATATCTTTTTACCTTAAGTTATATAAACTTTGAATGTCATGTTTATTTATATCGAATCAATGGTCTGAAAAATAAGTTTCAAGTTTCTAGCTATCTAATTTTCATTTTAAGCACTTATCTAGTTAATATTATTTAACAATAAATCGAACTTGAAAGGTAAAAATAAAATATAAGTTTAATAAACACAAAAACATTAAACGAACAAGTAATAAATATTTTTTATAACAATGTGAAAATAATGATAAACAAAAGATACGTGGAGTACGTTGTACCATATTGTTCGTAGACCGAACCAACACGCAATTTTTGCAGTAAGCTAGGTACTAGTATTTTTTGTTTATAATTATTATCACTTTTGTTATAAAGTATTTACATTTTAGTTCGATGTATTTAAAAAGCGTGTTTTATATTTTTTCTTTAAATATATTTTATTTGTGTTGGCTTTACAATAAAAAATGTATTCTTTTTATAATAAAGCTGTAACTAAAAAAAATTATGGATAAATTTCGACCATCGACCTAACTACGACGAAATAACTGAGCAAATAAATATATTATTAGATTATGTAAATCTATATAGCATTATGTATTCGCCTCTTTTAACTATTCCACAGTAAATTGAAGAGAAAATTGTGTAATTGGTGTTACAATATGATATAATACTGGAAAACATTAAAGTGCGTCTTAGTCAGACGAGCGTGAACGCAAATTTTCGACGCTTTGGGGTTTTTAACTTTAAGCTTTATCGGTTGACCTTTGACATTCAACAGGTCAATGATTAAAAGAAATTTATATAAATTGCATTAGGTACCACCTGAGCAGAATAGACAGCTGTACCGTGTATCGGAAGGGGTTTTAGGTATATGGGCTCCAATAATACCTACCGCAAGGTGTTCTTAGAAAAGTTTGTTTATAGATGTCTTGTGTAAGTAAATTTATTAATTGTTCTATTAAATACTAATGTTTACTGCTTAAAAGTTGATGTTTATCTAAAGTATCAAATATATCCCGTTTCACTAAATTCATATTATTTAATGAAAGTTTATAGTTTTAATTTTTACTAGAGAAAGTCCCCATTTTTGGGACATCACTCACACTAATTACTACCACCACACGGCAGTGTTCGCATTTTTGTATTCCGATTCAAACGGTCAGAAGGCAGTGATATCCTTGTGATATCACGAATGTCTATAGGCTGTGACACTTACTTATCTCACGAACCCTTTGCTTGTCAACTAAGACATATAATAAAATATATTTGCGTTTTGTCTTTGGAAAATATTTGCGTTTTAGCCTTACATAATCGGATTGTTCACGCGTCGATGGACTCGATCATTCATTCAACCACTCGTCCATTCTCGTGTATCATTCTGTCTACCAACAATGATCGATGAACGATATCTCATCAATTATTTAATCATGGAAAGAGAGAACTCATTATATATTTGATTAAACATAAAAAATACATCTCTTTTATATATTTGATTAAACATAAAAAAAAATCACACATCTATTTTATGTCTTTTAATGTGAAAAACGCAAGTAAAGTATGCCAGGATCGAAGCGCAGTCTGTTCACCGGCGTGTTTGACAAAAATTGTATGACATAAAAAAAAGAAGTTACTCGCGAAAGGTTCTGTAGAAGACCCAGACCCTGAAAAGTCATGCGGTTTCGCAAAATCGTTTGCAAAATCCAACGACGACGACGGTCCAAAATCTAGCATCAGCATCGATTGCGAGACGTATCGATTTACGATTTGCATCGTCACACGTAATCGAGTTGGCCAACATCGATTTGTGTATAATTACATTTTTTTTTATAGTCACCTACTTTGTTAATTTAGTGTGAGAGCTAATATGTTTTGGTGAATTGCTTAATGTATGGACCCGTGAGAAGTTCGAGTGATCTATCTATCACTCGTAACTTACTGAGAATAGAGCCGGTTTTTGAATGGTTCGAATCAATGTCATAATAAATGAGTTTTTCTATTCGAAATGTTTGTATGTAACTTTATAGGGCAGTTAGGAAGTGACTGATTGATTATTGCAACAATGTTTTTCAATTCAATTAAAAATTAGAGAGTCAAATGTTGTATTACACTATTATTGTGACGAAGAAATATTTGTATGTTTGTAAAGAATAAACTCAAAAACTACACGACCGATTTAAAAATCCTTAAATAACATAATCATAATTTATTTTCAAAGAAATCGAGATCTTACCTAAAATGGAATTATAATGGAATATTTTTTTTAAAATTTTTTTTCGGGCCAACCTATTGCTGGACTACTCAGACGTCAATTTCAGCGCCACCGAAAAAATAGGGCGGGGCCTCTCACAGGTGAGAGATCCGATGCCCGTAATTATCCTTCGTACCCGCGGCCGCGACCGCGCGTTTAGCTACGGACGCGCCCGCAAGGCTCGCGGGATCTGAGCGGGATCGACGGGTTGGAACTAAAACATTTTGTTTAGATACATAGCAGAAACAGGCAGAGTAGAACAGTACCTCCCCTTTTATGAAGTGTCCCATACTTGCAATCATAGAGCATAGTTCACGTCGGGAATATTGCTGCCCATACCCGCCCTGTAACTTTTAGACTTTGGATGGATATACCACCATCTGTCGGTTCTAGTACCTCAGTCACCTCTTACGACACCTGGTACAGGGGGAGGTATTATTCTGCTCTATAGGTACCAATCAGATAAGGATTTTTTAATACCTTATGCAGAAACGCACTCGGTGTTTAATGGTTGTCATCATAAATTTAAATATTAATGAATTATACCTACTTTATGTATTATTTATATCAACAATAGTCTTGATGTTGTAGTTGGTATAGCTTCAGTCACCGTGAATGGTTTGAAAGCGAAACCTTCTTATACATTAACTCGCTGACATAATCGGATTGTTCACGCGTCGATGGACTCGATCATTCATTCAATCACTCGTTCATTCTCGTGTATCATTATGTCAACCAACAATGATCGATGTCTCATCAATTGTTAAATCATGGATAGAGAGAACTCATTATATTTTCGATTACTCATAAAAAAAAAGTTGACACATCTCATACGATGACCTGACTCCGAGATAAGTAGCTTAACGCACTTGTGTTATGGACATCAGACAACAGAAGGGTAGGCTACGAGTACTATATATATATTATACTGGTAAGCCATGAGGTACCCACGGAGTCTAATAGTACCTCTCTACGAACCAGGTGTCGTAAAAGGTGACTGAGGTACCGGAACCGACAGACGGCGGTATATCTATCTGAGAAAAGGCAGCTTAAATACTACAGGGCGGAGATGGGCAACGGCATCCTCGTCACGAAATAGCAGAGCTATTGCCACCACGCCAGCCCAGCGTGGCAATTATGGGCAAAAATCCCTCAATCTTGGGGTGGCCTATGTCCATCAGTGGATTTTAGATGACTGTTATAATGATGATATATATATATATATATTAGCGAAAGGTCACTCGTTGACTCATCACGAAAACTGAATAAATATAAGTATGAATGGTGCTTGGGGGTTCCTCATACGTAGATGTACACTAAGACGGGAATTGCGAAATTCAACCCCTAAAGCCATAAAAATGTGTGGCAAACTTTGTATGAAACTTCTATATTTTTAATAATAGGGTTAACAAATAACTGAAATATCCCTATTAATTCAATGTAATAATGTATCTGCCAGTGAAAGTCTCATCTAAATCAGTCTCGCTGTTTCAGAGATTATTTCAAACAGACAAAATTAATGTACAGTGTTGTATACACTTCCATAACCCATTTTAATATTACAAACAGACACTCCAATTATATTTACATATATTGATGTATTGATTAAACGAAGTCGTCCATCGAAGCCAGTTTCCTATAACAGTGCTTTAGTCTCAAAGGTTGCCTGGAAGAGATCGCTCTCACCATTGACCAAAAAATTGGTTGCCTGTAAAGTCGGTATACGGGCGAAAGTTTTACGTGACAACGACTTTGAGTGGTAAAATAATTTTAATGTGAATATTCATTCGTATAGTAGGAATAAGGATGAAATAATAGTAACAATTTAAAACATTTATTTATACGAAGAATTATATTTAAAACATTAATTTATACAAAGAATCTCGCACTGAATTTCATATTAACAAAATTTTATTTTTACCTTTACACATACATACGTATTTATATACAAATATACATACAATAACTTGCAATACATTTGCGTAACACACGTCACAATGAGAGCGAGTGAGAGGGACGCGTGCCTCTCACTCGCTCTCATTGTGAGCGCATAACGTGAGCGGAGCGTAACGCAGTTTCTTCAAGTGTCACCCGGCAAACCAATTTATTAGACGTTGTCACGTCAAAAAATATATCACTAACATTTTCAAGCGTTCACTGCATTTCAGTAATTTAACGCTGTAAATACAAGGAGTATATTTAATCTATCTAGCTATAATTATATCAAGAGATTCTCATCTATTCGAGAGAGAAACGGGGACTATAAACTTTATGACTATAGAGAAATGTAGACGATCTGATCTTTGATCATTAGAGAGCAGAAGTGATCACCATAACAACTGTAAAGCATTCACTGCTGGAAATAGGCCTCTTCGAAAATCGGGGAATTTTGCCCATAATTGCCGGGCTGGGCAGACATGGTGGAAGAGTAGCTCCGCGACGGGGATGCTGCTGACCATCTCCGCCCTAAATTACCATATTTCCGACGGATATACCGCCATCTATTGGTTCCGGTCAGTCGCCTTTACGCCATCTGATGCAAGGGGAGGTACTATTTTACTCGTATGTCTTTATATATACAACTTTTGTGTGACGGTGTTTGTCCGGGATGTATTTCTGGAGGGATAAATCAATGTTTGCTTACTGTGTACAGTTTAAGTCGTGAGGTACCGGCCGTGAGGTACAGAGGGAGTTACTATTCTACTCTGCCAGTACCTCACGGCATAAAATATGTAAGACGTTTTTATATTTTGCGATAGCATTACGAATCACGGAAAAAAGAAAACCGGCATAACTGAACGTTCAAAAACGTGGAGCGTGCGCTAGAAGGCGAAAGTATGCATGACCATTCGCAAAACGTGCTTCAGATGTTAAAAGGCATATAAATAACATTATAATATATAATTTTATTTATATGCCTTGACGGGCCTGATGGCGCAATCGGTAGTAGGATCACTACCAATTGCGCCACCTGCCATTGCGCCTTCTTGGGCGCCTGAGGTCGTGGGTTCGATTCCCAACCAAAGCAAATATTTATATGATGATACTTGTGTTTGTTCTGTGTCTGGGTGTTAAATATATATATATATACATATATACTAAAGTAGTACATTTGTGATTCCTCTGTTGTCTGGCATTCGTAACACAAGTGCTTTAAGCGACTTACCACTGAGTCAGGTCAATGTATGAGATGTGGAAATTTAATATTATTATTGTTAATTTCGACGGGCCCGATGGCGCAGATGGTAGTGTTCTTATCTTGTGCGCCAAGGGTTCGATTCCTACACAGGACAAATATTTAAACATATCCATACATCACGCCTGCGTCCCGTCGGGGTAGATAGAGTTATGGACGGATAGACATAGCCTTACACGCATTAGTCCTTCTTTCACACACGCTCGTTTATTCTTGGTACTTCTGACCTCACCCTTCTTTAATAACTCTTCTACCTGGTTAAGATATGTTTGCCTCGGTCGTCCTATAGGTACCAACTCTTCCATTCACTTTCGTTATATATTTATCTTTTTTAATCTATCACTCAAACCCACACCATACATACTTCGAGGTGCTCCACTCATTTCAACAGCATTTATTATACTCGTGTGTTTCTTCTACTATATCCTACATTCACTAACATGTCAGTGTTGGAACCAACACACCTCTATGAACAGTCGTGCCTTTTTGACACGGTTTGGCTGCCTTTGCTAAAAGCAAAGAATTGTATGATGATATTAGTATTAAATATATGTATTTAAGTATTATATTTGTGATTTCTCTGTTATCTGGAGTCCGTAAGATAATTGCTTTAAGCGACTTACTACGGAGTCAGGACGATTTACAATCAAATTATTTATCTATATGTTACCTGCTTATAGAGGCTTTTTCTTCCCAGTAGAATAAAAGCTAGAGGTGGACCTTATACAAAGGTCGTCTGCATTAGTACCTAACTCTCACCTATTTCTACCGCCAAATAGCAGTATTTGCATTGCTGTGTTCCGGTTTGCAGGGTGAGAGAGGCAGTGAAATTACTGGGTAGTGTGATATAATATCTTGAAGTCACAAAGGTTGGCAATGCGCTAGTGATATCATGGTGATGAAACATGGTGGTGAAAAAATAACAAAATAGAATAGTACCTTCTCTTGTACTAGGTGTCGTAAGGGGAGACTGAGGTAACACAACCGGCAGATGGCGGTATGGTTATCATCAAGCCTGCCGAAGCAGTAATATATATATAAAAAAGAAGCCGAGTAACTGACTGATAAATCAACGCAGGGCCTAAACTTTAAGAGCTAGAAACCTGAAATTTTGAACAGGTGTTCATTTCGCAACGTAGAAAAACAGTAAAGAAGAATTTTTGAAATTTTACCCTCAAAGGGGGTGCGATTATGGTATGAAAATCGAGGTTATTCGAATGAAATTTAGTATAAAGGTTCTTCATTGTAAGTCATGAGACATGTGTAAAATATTTATTTTGAAAATCATCCTTTAGGGATGTGGTAAACCGCGAGGCTTTATTTCTGATATATTTATATATATATATATACCTATATATAAAATAACTATATATATATATATATATATATAATGTTTCAGTTAACAATTATGCGCGTTTGTAGATGTAATAATTACAAATGTTGGAGACATTTTAACGTGTTCCTCAGACCGCGAACAACACAAGATTCAGTCTCTGTCCTCACAGTGACGAGGTGTTGTAATCACCTAGCTTATTATAGTCTTATACCTAGTCTAGACTTCCGATGTTTTATTGGACGAGAATGTGACCTTGCAGCCATAGAACGCCTACTGCTGAACATAGGCCTCACCAATGGAATTATGCCCATAGTTACACGATGGGCAGGCATAGACAGGCATGGGCAGTCGTGGGTAGAGCCTAGCTTCACGACGGGAATGGTGCTGTCTCTCGGAAGGATACACAATCTGTCGGTTCTGGTACCTCAGTCGCCTCTTACAAGTCCTGATACCCTGGTTATTAGTCCTGGTCAACAAACAAGCAAACAATCTGCGTGATAGTAAGCGTCTCGACAGCCATTAGATGCTCGTGATATCACAATGATAGCACTAGTTTGTCAATATTGTGACTTTAAGATCATCATCATCATAATACCAGCCATTGACCAAGCTATTACCAAGGTTTTTTACCCATAATTGCCGCGCTGGATAAGCGTGTTGGCAAAAACAGGGCGCAGCTTTCGCGACGGGGATGCTGCTACCCATCCCGCCGTGTGCATTTGAGCTGCACCGTTCCTAATGGATACGCCGGTACCTCACGACTTTACAAACTTGAAGATATTATGTCACAATACCTAGTAATTTCTCTACCACTTTCACCTTTCAAACCGGAGCACAGTAATTCGAACACTGCTATGACGATAGAAATAGGTGAGAGTGATGTATTTACTAATGAAGATGACCTTTGAGGTTTATTTACCTTTAGTAGAATTGCATCATTAATATTGTCATAATTTTAGCTTCGAACACGGATAAATTTAACGGTCATAAATTCAATTGTAAGGGATAATGTGCAGGTTTATAGAAAGAATAAAACTATATTAAAAAAAAAATCATTTTAACTTTATTATTTGTAAAGTTATTATTAATTATGGTTTAAGCTGTTTTTAGCAAATGTTATTGGAATTGAATCCTCTTTTAACTAATTTTGATTAACTAGTTTTGCCAATTGAATTTTTGACCGCCGATATCTCAGTCCCTCACCATAGTAAGGCCAGACCAAGCATCATTCTAAATGAAACATAATGGAAATTGAAAGTCTTTACGCAGACAGCTAGGGTTGCCCACCAAACTTTATAATAACGTATCCTACTTTATTTTCGGTAATTATACTTAATTTTTATACACAAAAAGGGTATGCAAGAATATATGCATTGGAGTGAGGTACCGGCGGAGTAAAATAGTACCTCCCCGTGTACCAGGTCTCGTAAGAGGCGACTAAAGTACCGAGCGGGACGGGTAGCAGCATCCAGCATAAAATCATGACATTTGAAATATACTTTTATTTTTTCTTACTAATACTTTTTTTTTATATCCAAACCAGATTACATGTTTTTTTATAAAAAAAATAAATAAAACAATAGCAACCCTAGTGACAGCTGACGCCGCGACTCGGCACACGGCACACAATACTGAGGATACATATCTTGCTCTATTTCGACCAATTAACCTACTCAAAGCCATTGTTTGTGTTAGGGTTCCCTGGCTGGTGGAGTAGACGCTTTAGGCCTGAAACTAACAGAAACACGGGCCCAATGGCGCAGTTGGTAGTGAACCATATATTAGACATTTATATAATAAATATTCGTGTTTGTTATGTCTAGGTATTGAACATATATGTTATGAATAACATTTTTTTTTAGATTTACCTAGTTGTTCCGGCAAACGTTGTTCTGCAATATAAATGGTATAAAAAGACTGAATTACTAAAATAACTATTAAAAAATAGGGGTTAGGGCATATCCAAACGGCAATGTAGGACATTACGGAGTGTAAAGTGTTTGCCGTGAGGTATATCCATTCGAAACAGTGCAGCTCAAATGCACAGGGCGGGGATAGGCAGCAGTAACTCCGTCGCGAAAGGTGCACTCTGCGCTAGCCAACACGCTTGCCCAGCGCGGCAATTTTGGGCAAAACACCTCCTTCCTTGGAGAGGCCTATGTCCAGCAGTGGATTTCTAATGGCTGGTATGATGATGAAATGTGAGAAAATATCGTTTTACGAAACACAATAAACAGCTTCACTCGCCCGTTGATATATCTGTAACGATAATGATCAAGTACGGGGATATGTGAAAGCGACATCTCTTGCCGGGAGGCATAAACTATTAGTTGAGAAAGCATGCTGTTACGTGACTGCTGCAGATTGATTATCACGATGGCAAGTTTGTCAAATAAGATTGTATTTCCAATAATGAATAGCTTACATTTCTAGACACGATATCGTTAATCATCGTATTAATTATACTTGAGTAGGCGAACATGAACCATGTATTTTAAGTTAATAATATAATTATTCGCGTGAATTACAATTTCTTTCGGTATTGCTTCTTTTCAAATGACCTTGAGTTTTTACTTTGTTTCAAATGACCTTAAGTTTTAACGACTAGACTTGACTAGGTAATACGAGGTATTTTAACAAGAAAAAGTGAATTTTAACTATATATTTATGCTGTGGCGCCACGCCAAGAGTAAAACATATATATATTTTTAAATTCTAAATCTCGAAATATGACGCCACTATTTCTGAAACGACCTAGTTACAAAAAAGAACAAGCCTACTCATACTAAAACATAAAGAAGATACGCCAATCAGCTTAAGACCAGGTTTGGGTTAGGGCTTCCTTGTTATGGTCAGCGTGAACGTCAACGATGTCATCATGGCGAGCCCTTACCGCCAAATTATCGTAAGCGACACTTTTGTTGAAAATGCTTTTTTTATCGTAACTTGTCTTTAAAGCCGTAACGGACATATCCCAGTCGACGTTTCCCTCCAAAAAAAACCGTTATAAAGTTATAGCAATTCCTAAAATTTAATTGCTTAATAATATTAATAAAAATTCTTCCCCTGTAAAATTTGGGTTTTGTCCGTTACGCTAAGACGGCGGTAAAGGCTCGATGTACTGATTAACGAGCTCACATATTTACGAGCATACATACTGTAATTGACCAGTAGGTTGTTAAACTTATATTGCACAAAAACAGTCACCTCCCCCATCTCTCTCACTACCGGCGAAGCGCGCATCCGGGGGGTTTAATGCGGTATATCGCTTTGTCCCTATAACTAGGCAGCGAGTCCCATATACATTGCATTACCTACCTACTAGTAGGTATATATATTTATATTAGGAAATAAATTCATACAACAATATAAGTCGCTTAAAGCTCTTGTGTTACGAACATAAGACAACAGAGGAATCACAAATGTAAAACTTTGATACATATTTAACACCCAGACACAGAACAAATACAAATGTTCATCATATAAATATCATTCCTGGGTGGGGATCGAGCTCACTACCTTTGATGCACTAGATAGAAACACCATGAAAGCGCCATAAGGACCGTCATATAATTTATGGTAATTGAGAAAAATTTCTTCATAGCAGTAAATTTTTAGCTTTATTAACTTATGTATCGGCGGAGTAGAATAGAACCAGGTGTAGAGGCGTCTTAGGTACCGGAACCGCCAGATGGCGGTATATCCACCCGAAAAAGCAGCGTGGGGATACGCATCAGCATCCTCATCGCGAAGTTGCACTCTGCGATTGCCACCACGCCTGTCAAGCGCGGCAATTATGGACAAAAATCCCCCTATCTTGGGGAGGCCTATGTCCAACAGTGGACTTTCTATAGCTGCTATGATGAATTAGCCATCGTCGGCTGCAAAAAACAACACATTGTTAAACATACCTTCCACTTAAATCACTCTATCTATTAAAAACTACAAACAAAAGAGAAATGATATAAATATGGCCACAAGTTCGTCACACAAACATTTACATAGCGATTGCCCGAATACATCGAGTTGCTGCGCGTACGCATTCCTCTCGCGCTGTCACCGACCACCTGCGCTTTCTTATTGCGCAACGCCCAGCTGCCCGCGATATTATTACGGTTCATTATACGCACTGTCATTATACCCATTGGATGTGGGAAAATCATAGAATGAGGTCGCGTTGTCATAGAAATTCGGTAATCTGTAACATTTTCTAACAATACACGATCGTATTGCAATCTTGATGTACATTGCGGGTTTCAATCGTTATCAATTTTCACTTTCTTGTGGATGCCTATGACCTGATATGATGATGATGAAAACTACCATCTCCACCATGGGCATGTCAATGGTATTTATTTATTTAAATTTTTTGCGCAACTGAAATATAACGCGTTTCGAACTCACGACCCTCCGAGCATAAGATAGGGACATAATTCCCGCTAAAAATGCGCACAGAAAGATCAAAGGTCGTGGGTTCGATCCCCACCCAGGACAAGTATTTATAGGGCACCGCAACAAATTCTAATCGTCACAAGAATATCACTAGCGCGCATTGTGACTTAAAGATATTATGTCACATTGCCCAGTCTTTTAACTGGCTCTCTCTCACTCTTCAAACCGGAACACGGTAATTCGAATCTGCTATTTGGCGCTAGAAATAAGTAAGTGTGAAGAATCAATGAAGACAACATTTGGAGGCGTCGGTCGGCCTCCGCATGAATTTATTTTGAACTATTTAAAGCGTATTTATATGTGACGGGGCCGCGTGAGCGAATACGGGGCTCGCCTACGTCATCACAGTAGGCCTTGTAGATAGTCCTCTTGTGGTGGAGGGACATCCTACTTGTACGGCCGATATAAAAGTTGAGTCTACCTAATATGTAGGCTTTATTCCTGACTATTTTGATGTGAGGTCCAAACGTCATGCGCCGGTCTAGTGTGACGCCTAGGTATTTCACTCTATTGACCCAGGGGATGTGTTGACCGAAAAGTTTATACACCTCCACTTCGCGGCCCATACTGTCCTCTCCGCACCTATTGGACCTCGAGAAGTGCATGACGGCACTCTTCTCGGGGTTCACTTTGATGCGCCAATTGCGGAACCAGTCGCCTAGAACATTGACCGCGCGCTGGAGGCGTTTGTAATTGAGGGAGGCTTCATTGACC
This sequence comes from Heortia vitessoides, assembly GCA_020976665.1. Lineage (NCBI taxonomy): Eukaryota > Metazoa > Arthropoda > Insecta > Lepidoptera > Crambidae > Heortia > Heortia vitessoides. The sequence goes on from JACJUM010002768.1 coordinate 13,471,064, forward strand.
TGCATTATATGCACTACTATCAGCGCCCGCGACTTTGTCCACGTAAAATAGTGACTTTGGGGGGGGTATAATAGCCTTCCTCGAAAAATGGACTATCACACACTAAAATAATTTTTCTAATCGGACCAGCGGTTCCTGATATTAGCACGTTTACACAAACCCTTATCATCCCTTTTGTTTTAGTGTTCAAAAGTATAGTATGCAGATATGGCGCGGATAGAAATCATGTAGGATATAATTGGATGCAGGGACATAAACTGAAAAGTTTGGAAGCCACTGGATCAACACTTAATCATTTTTAAGGCAGTCTTCTAATGTTTCCGGGTACGCAACTGCAGTCTAGAAAGGCAAAATGTAAACTTTCTCAACAAATAATGCAAGCTAATGACGTATTTTCACGCTTTCGCGCCAAATGTATGCATTATGTGGGCGCTCGCCCAATTATAATTACAAACAATGAAATGCAGCCTACGTTATACACGTAACCTACTAACACAAGGTTGCAGATGCAAGATGGTTATTGCCTTTGTGATTTGTAGGTGACACTGTCGCAATAAGTCGTGAATTGATGACGCATGCGCAATTCGTCGATACGAAAGCGTGCTTTTTTAGGAATCTATTGATGTTATTGTAAGTCGGCAATAGATGGCGCTGTATAATATTATGTAATTTTTAAACAAAACGACTGAAGCAATAAAGCTAATCCATACTTATATTCTTCCATACGCCATTGCCGTAGTTAGCACTGAATACATCCATACAAACTTTTGCGTTCATAATGTAAGAATAAGCTGAGATAAATAAATATCTGCCGAGAGGTACCGGCAGAGAAGAAAAGTACCTCCCTCCGTGACAGGTGTCGTACTAGAACCAACAGATGGCGGTATATCTATCCTAGACAGTTTAGGTCCAATGCATAGGGTAGCGATTGCGATTTGCACGCTTTGCGATTGTTAACACGCTTGCCCTGCGCGGCAATTATGGAAAAAAATCCCCTTTTCTTGGGGAGGCCTATGTTTTCCAATGGCTGTAGTAATGAATATATAAATAAATTCACACAACATCTTATACACAAATCTGACACCGTGATAAGTCGCTTAAAGCGCCGGTGTTACGGTCATCACAGGAACATGAGAATCACTAATATACTTAACACCCAGATACAGAGCAAACATAAATATCAGTATATAAATATTTCTCCTAGGTAGGAATCGAAACCACGACCTTTGGCGCTACTATCTGCGCCATCGGGCCTCACTTGCGAACTCACAATGGTCGACAACTTGAAAAATAACAAGAACACTTGATTGTACATACACACGCAAAGTCATGCCGACAAAGCTTGAGGACGGTAATTGTAAATAAAAATAAATACTAAAGAATTTAACGTTGGGAATGATGTCTGATCATTTATGAATACTGAATTAACCTCTACATTATTTGTACCTACATAATGCATGTCAATATGAATAATCGAGAAATTAATGATCCAAAAGTAAGGCTTTAATCTGGTATCACAATAAGGAATTCAACACATTTTTTTATATATATTTTTTAGATCGGGTCGACAATCAAGCATACAGTCTGCGTGTTAGTAAGCGTCACTGCAGCCTATTGACGCTCGTAATATCACAAGGATATCACTAACGCATTGCTAACCTCGTGACTTAAGGATATTATGCCACATTACCCAGTAAATTCACTGCCTCTCGTACTTTTCAGACCGGAAGACAGCAATTCGAACACTGCTATTTGGCAGCAATGCAGACGACCTTTTGTGTGAGGTCTACCTCATTTTAGATGTACACGCGATAGACTATTTACTTTTCTAATTGTATTTACCAATGTAAATCCGTCACAATAAAAATATACTTATGAAAAACTTTTTTTATGCCTCTTTTTATTTAACTTCAAATCTGTCGTATACATGATATACCAAATCTAAATAAAAGATTTTTCCAATGACAAAATGAAAGAGAACATTGAAAACCCACCTTCCAAGAGACTGTTGGACTTAAGACCCTTGTAGATGACATTAATAACAAACAATAATAAACAAAAATATCCGTATTCTCAAGAAAAAAAAATACTAAACATACAGACGGTGGGAAGCGAATTTTATATAGCTACAAACAGCGCCCCGCGGTTTGACTCGCGTGAAGTTATAGAACAAAACTAGTATTATTTTGCTCCGCTGTTATTGATCCTAGCATGATGTTATATAGCCCATAACCTTTTCCAATAAATGGACTATCGAACACTGAAATAATTTTAGAAATCGGACCAGCGGTTCCTGAGATTAGCGCGTTCAAACAAACAAACTATTCAGCTTTATAATATTAGTAAGGCTTTCGTAACCATAATTTTAACGTACGTCGTCCACTAGACATGCGATCAACCCAGCGATCTCTAATAGGACCGCTTGTATGCGGGCGATATCCAACGCGACTGCGGTTCGAGTCAGATCGTCTGCGCACCTGGTTGGTGGACGACCTACGCTCTGGTTGTCGGTGCGTCGTCAGCCGTCGGTTTTGCGTGCTATATGCACTGCCCACTGCCACTTCGACTTGCTAATCCACCTGGCTATGTCGGTAACGTTGTTTCTTACTTCTCATTCCTGATTCGTTCGTTGCCCTTTTTATGTCTCTTAGGTCTATTTTGAGTTGGCTAATAAGGACCACAGTGAGAGACTTCGTTTTAATTACAGTTTATTATCTAGCATGTAGAGTTTAGCATGTCGTGAGGCACCGGCAGAGTAGAATAGTACCTCCAGCTGTATTACGTATCGTCTTAGTGATTGCGGTCCCAGAACTGGCAGATGACCGTATATCCATCCATAACCGTGTAAGTCCCCGTCGCAAAACCTGCGTCTTGCGATTGCCAGCACCCATGGCCAGCGCGGAAATTATGGGCAAGATTCTCCGGTTTTTGGACACGCCTATGTCCAGCAATGGACTTCTAATGGCTGGTATGATGATGTAGAGATTCTGTTATTTATGTATGTAGGTTTAAGTGTGGTGACGTAAAAAAATTGCGTACGATTTTTCATGGTCTTTGAAATTTCACACTTTGAAATGGATAATTTCGTCATATTACGTATAAATTTTGACCTCGTAATAAGCCCTTGTACCTTCTTTGGAAGTTACACAATCAGGTGTTAACATAAGTGTTTATAGGCGACTAAAACTACTGAATGGAGTACAAAGAAACTTTATCAGACATCAAAACAACAGAGGAATCATAAATATAATATTTATACTATGCCGTGAGTTTCCGGCAGAGAAGAATACCTACCCCAGTATCAAGTGTCGTAAGAGGTAAGGTACCAAAGCCGACAGATGGCGGTATATCCACTTAAAACAAAGTAGCTTAAATGCAACAATGTAATGGGCTACAGTAACCTCGTCGCGAAAGCTGCACTCTGCGATTGCCTACTGCGGAAATTATGGGTAAAATTTTCAATTTGTTGTGGATGCCTATGTCCTGATATGATGATTATGAAAACTACCATCTCCACCATGGGCACGTCAATGGTATTTATTTATTTAACTTTTTTGCGCAACTGAAATATAATGCGGTTCGAACCCACGACCCTCCGAGCATAAGATAGGGACATAATTCCCGCTAAAAATGCGCACAGAAAGATCAAAGGTCGTGGGTTCGATCCCAACCCAGGACAAATATTTATATGATGATATTCACGTGCTTTCTGTGTCTGGGTGTTAAAATATGTATTTGAGTAGTATATTTGTGATTCCGCTGCTGTCTGGTGTTCATAACACAAATGCTTTAAGCGACTTATCACGGAATCTGGTCAATGTATAAGATGTTGTGGGAATTTAGTTATTTATTATCTGTACTACCACATAAACCAATCGTACTTTTGGTGAGAGGTATTTTCAAAATGTAATCATCAGGTGGTCTACATAATGGTACCGCGGATGTCCACAGATATTTTACTGAAGCTGGTTTTACTGTTTTTCTTGCGTTTCCACCACGCCCGGCGTGTTTGGAAAGTGGAAGATATTATATTAATAACATTTTGTGGTTACACGCTTGTGGGAGAAAATACTGTAGGTACTTCGTGAATTAATCATTAATTTAACGGACCCGATGGCGCAGGTGGTCGTGGTCTTGTGTCTGGATGTTGAATATACGTATTTAAGTAGTCAATTTGTGATTCCTCTGTTCTCTGATATCCGTGACACAAGTGCTTTAAGCGATTTATCACGGAATCAGGTCAATGTATGAGACTTTGTTGGAATTGATTGATTAAAAATCTTCTTGGTTACATCATGTGTCTGACATTATCGGATACTTCAATTGCCAACTTTTTAAAGAACCCGATGCCGGAGACTCACCCTTCCAACCGGGACAGAGAAATGCCAACACTACTATTTGGCGGTAGAAATAGGTGAGAGTGAGGTACCAATGCAGACGACATCTGTAAGAAGTCTAGATCTAGAAGAATTTAATATTACATCAATACATAAAAATAAAATTAGAATGTCCGTTTGTAATATTAAAATGCTTTTAACTATGTGTATATAGATGTATACATGGTACATATAACAAAATAATATTTATTTAATTTTTGTCTGGGTGTTTGATTGAACTAATCTCTAACTGCTAGTCCGATTTCGATTGGACTTTCACAGGCAAATAGCTAATATAATAATGAGTTACTTAGGCTATATAACATCATTCTACATCACTGATAGGAGAGGAGCATCAATTTAAAATGTTGCAAAACCGGGCAAAAAATATGTTTTAAGAGCATTCAATACGTACGCTGCATGAAAGTCTGTCGTTTAAAAGAATACATGTTGCCCAAAGTTACTATTAAATGAGGGCGAAGTCGCGGGCACAGCTAGTCAGACATAAACTAAGATGAATCGACCATAGAATATTATACCTATTGAACCCACAAATGACGTAACAATGAGGTCACAAATAAAGCAGTGAACCGAACAATAAAAGCATACATATGGACATGTTTTATTAGATTCGTTTTTGTGACTTTCAGTATGAATGAACACGTCAACAATTCTAAACAATGTCAAGGTTATTAAAGGACCCGTATCTTATCTGCCAGAATCGGTACCTCACGTTGTGTGAACTTAGTATGAACGCTCTCGCAGCATTGTAATATTTTTTTATTATTAGATCAGGTCGACTGTCGAGAGCTAGTTAAGCATACCGTCCCCGTGATAGTAAGCGTCACCACAGCATATAGACTCACTTGTCATCACAAGGATATCACTAGCGCGCTACCAATCCTGTGACTTGTCCCCAGAAATTTCACTGCCTCTTCAACCTTCAAACCGGAAAACAGCAATGCCAACAATGCTAATTTGGTGATAGAAATAGGAGAGAGTGAGGTACGACGTACTGACGGTAATGCAGAGCAGACGATCTTTGTATGAGGTCTAACTCATGTAAAATCTTCTATTGTTCTGACACTATTAATTGCTTTGCAAGTATAGATTTTTTTAGACGTCAATTCCAGCGCCAACAGAGAGACAGGCGATGCCGCTCATTATTAAGCGACCTTATGCCAGATTGTTCCTTCGCTTCCTGCGCCTTTCGCAAAATCTTCTGTTATGCATTGGTACTTCTCTCTCGCCTAATTCTACCGCCAAATAGCAGTGTTCGCATTGCTGTGTTCCGGTCTGAAGGGTGAGGGAGACAGTGAATTTACTGGGTAAAGTGACATAATATCTTCAAGTCACAAGATTGGCAACGCGCTAGTAATATCCTTGTGATATTACGAGCGTCTACAGGCTGCTGTGACGTTTACTTCGCGGATTTCATGCTTATTTGTAGACCTAGTCTAATAAAAAAACAGATCTGTGCGGGGCCGACGGCGGGCACCTGAGGGCGCCTCTGAGGCTCGAGCGCGGCTCGAGTAACCGTCTTTGACGGGCCCGATGGCGCAAATGGTAATGTTCCTGTCTTGTGCACCAGGGGTCATGGGTTTGATTCCCACCCAGAGCAAATATTTATATGATGATATTTGTGTTTGTTCTATGTCTAAGTGTTAAATATATGTATTTGAGTAGTATATTTGTGATTCCTCTGTTACCTATCGTCCGTGACACAAGTGCTTTAAGCGACTTACCACGGAGTCACTTATCAGGTCAATGTACGAGATGTTATTGAAATTTATTTATTTAATGAAGTTAAGTTACTTGCAAAAGAGGAGGTCTGAGCGAGCCCGGCCGCACTAGTGCAGTCGGTTATCGCTCGAGGGAGCAGGGACTGCACGCGATCGCAGTGCACTGATCTAAACCAACGTATGTACAACTAACCAACGTATGTTTTTGTGAAAATAATACTGCTGAAAACAATAAAAATAATTTTAACGGCTTTAAAACGAAGTTTGTTTTAACTTTAAACAATTTCTTTGTAAATCGATACTACGCCTGCTGCGTAGATGGGAACGCGAACATATACCTAAAATTTATATAAATAGCTAAAACTTTGATATGTAAGGAAAATATATTTAATTTTAAATCTAGTAGTGCTTTATTGACTGAATCTCTTATGTATTCGTTGACAACCCTAATAATGACATTCGTGATCTTAATAATAAGTGATAAATGAAAAAATGCATGTTATCTATTATACTACGTTCAGTTATGCGTTATACGATAATCAATACGTGATTGTATGCATTTTTTATTACTTATTATTATATTACGACAAGAGAATTATCGGTTTGCGTATTTGCAGTTGCAATGTGATCTTATTAATTTTACGCATTTGGAAAACAGTAACAATGAGATTTCTTATACATGAATACTGCAAAATGGTTAGAAATAAGCTGTAACATTATCAGAATTAAGCGTGAGGTATAGTAGATAAGTACGTTTCCCTGATCAGGTTTGGTAGGAGGCAACTGAGGTACCAGAACCGATGGCGTTAAATCCACCGAAGCAGTGTAGCTCAAGTGCACAGGGCGGGGATGGGCAGAAGCATTTCCGTCTCGAATCTACGTCCTGCCAATTCCCTTTTTTCTTAGGGAGGCCTACGGTCAGCAGTGGAGATGATGTAAGAAAACGATTGAATTACTTTTTTGTTGATAAACCAATTATTGTTTGTTTTGTTTGTTGTTCGTACATATTTTACATAAATAAACAGTAATATCACAAGGTTAATATATAACGCCTTATAAATACATAACACTGAAATTACTAAGTATGACCTATGTTACGCAGTTTCAGTTCTCAAAGTCAAGTACTAACGAAATAAGAAATGTTAATATCCAAAACACGATCTTAAATGACCTTAGACTGACCTCCCAGTTTATATAACGTTCATTGTTTGGTCAAACAAAACAATGTTACAAGTAAAATTATTATGATAGCCAGCACAAGCAATATCAGGCTTTAATGCATTCGAATAAGGATCATCGGTTTGGTATACAGCCGCACGTGTAAATATGTAGTGTAGCTTACTAAAGACGCAAAACACCATCCGCTAATAAATTCTTGAAGATTGTCTACCGATAAGTTTTCGATTATGTCGAAATTTTCGCGGTTAAATAATAGAGATAAAATCATGCAATATTAGTATAATTGAATAAACAATGTAATTTAATAGGTTGCTTAAATTTACTATGTACTTACGTATATTTGTTTGGAAGGATTACAACACGAAATCTGTAAAAAAAAAGTTTTTATAATTTAATTTGCTCCAATAAATACAAATACAGGTTTAAATTGATATAAAATTTTTTGGGCGCGTTAATTAAAATGATTAAGTAGTCTTTATTTTAGTTTCGCTACCAACCGATAGATGGCGCTATACGGAATTTTCTCTAGAGCAATGTTCATTCATTCATAAAAATTAACACATCGAGTTTGATATTCCTGATAGTTTGGTATGTGAACCGCAATCAACTCCACCATGAGAATGTAGGCTGATTTGTCTATCTGGTATTCAATGTTGGATAACATTAGCATAGTGTTGTAATAAACACCCATAGCGTCGTAGATCGATTCTTTCTTGCGACACAAAACAGGTTAGGCTTATTGTGAAAAGTGGCGGCTCATACAGAATAAAAAGTACATATAAAAAGGCAATAATGAGAGATTCGTTCGACCTGTCCTACAAACTTAAGTGTGCCAATCGATAGTCGTAAGCACTTATTGGTTGATATAAATAACTATAGAAACATCGTTTGAATAGAAAACAAATACATAATTTTATTAAAATATAAAATTATATACGCTAAAAAAATAAAATTAAAATAAAAAAGATATGCCCCGGGTGAGGATCGAACTCACGACCTTAAGATTATGAGACTTACGCGCTGCCTACTGCGCTACCGAGGCCGGTGAATTATATTGAAAAATAGGTCGACACATCCTACATTCTACTATAAAATTTAGTTTTATTGCAATTGCATACTAACATTCTCGCTTACTACACGTTTTAATTTAGTTTTAAAACTAGGAGATTAAATTGGTTGTAATAAAACATTCAATAAGTAAGAGCTTTGTATAGAGAGATATTTCTCTGTATAATTCGAAATTGATTCAGGATTCGAACTTGGGATTTTAATACCTCTAACATCTTATTTTATACAAATACATATATCGTAAATTGATAAATGAACTTTGAACTACAGATTTTAATAATTTTTGCTTACTGTGTGCAATTTGATTCGACTTGAGAAATATGTTAGTTTATATCTTACTTTATAGTAACAATATTTTGTTTTATGATAAACATATAAGTATAGTTCAGACATGTAACGCTTGTCGGGTCAGCTAGTAGATTTGACACCGGTAAGAATGAATATATACAAACGCATGAGTAATGGTAATGTAATTTTATTTTTAACTAGCTATGCCCGCGACTTTGTTCGCTTGGATTTGCGGCTTTGGGCAGTATATTTTCTTACGAACTAGTACAAACTTTTATGCGGCGCACGCAACAAACGTAAATTTTGCGCCTGATTTTGCCACATTTTTGATTAATGCTCGGCTCTTTTCTGTCTTAGTGTGATGTTATATAACCTAAGTTACTTCTTATGTTATAAGCTATCTGCCAGTGAAAGTTCCGTCAAAATCGGTCCAGCCGTTCCAGATATTAGCCGAAACAAACAGACAGACACACAAAAATTGTTAATTAATATAGTTTGGTATCTGTACCGTATGCACATACATATGCATGTAGTAAAAAGCGGTTATTTTAATATAACAAACAGACGCTCTAATTTTATTTATATGTATAGTTTATTTTGGTTGAATACATAATCATAGTGTTTAATTTAGGGTCTTCTTTAAAAATATGCATTTTACTTACATTATACAAATATTTTAAAAAATAATGGGCTAATTCGTTGTTGGAGGATTTTTTCTTACTCAGGATGTATACGGCCTTGACTAAGAAGCGAACGGGATTTAGTTTGTATGAAAATTGGTCTTTTTTATTCTGTGTTTTAAGCTAAATTCGTTTACCATTATATATGTACCTATAGAGCAAAAAAGTTGCAACTAATAATATAGACTATCTGTTAGTGAAAATCCCCTGTTAAGCAGTTTCGGAAACAGTTCCAAAAAATACAGAAATAAATATAAATTGTATTTATTTGTGTGTATTTATAGGTATGTATCCAAAGCTAAAGTTCGGAACAACGACGTAACGTCTCCACTTTCACCTAATTATACAGTTGTTGTGATCGGTCGGACTGTTGGAGTAGCTTATTTGCTATCGAAGAAAGTTCTTACTGGGATTGTATAAGATAAACGGACACTTCTTTGCAATGAAAACAGATAACAAGACTACTTTTAAAAAATAAAATTCGAATTTGGAATGGAACACGGATTTCAAATAATGAATGTATTTTTATCTACGAATGGACAGTATTTTTTTCTTATAAATTTCTGACCGTATACGTATTTTCTACAATCTACTATTTTCATTCGATAATAGACTCTACGCCATAAAGCATTGAGGTCAAAAATTATTGTGACAAACTAGTCGCAAGCATGTGATCTATGATCATGTGATCTCAGAATTAAGTATGGAAATCACAAATGTGGTACCAATAGTACCCGCGTGAAGGCGCTAGTGTCTTTGTGGTTTAAAATACAAGGCATAATTGCTATTCTTTTTATGCTACACTCTTGAAAATTCATTTATGCAATAGTGATATTTAATCAAAGTTTTTTGAATTATCTGTCCCCATTCCTAAATATTATTTCCAATTACAGAGGAAGAAAAAGGTCGTCTGCAATGGTACCTCACTCTCGACTATTTGTACCGCGAAATAGCAGTTGCTTTCTTTATTTATATAAAGCGAGCAACACTTGTAAGATTATTCTGTGTATTATAAGTGATATAAAGCAAGTTCGTTAAAACACTTTGGTACAAATAGTATTTTCACCTGTAAGAACTGAGGTACCGGAACAGACAGGTATCATTATCATCATCATCATATCAGCTATAAGAGGTCTACTTCTGGATATAGGCCTCCCTAAGTAATTTCTAATAGAACCGGTTATATACGGCTAAATAGATAGACAGACGATCTTACTAAAACCACAGACAGGTGTATCCGCCCAAAAATGCGTAACTCAAATGCAACAAGACGGGGAGTGGCAATTTTTTTTCCCGGTTCTGCAATTGCCACCATGCCTGCCCAGCGCAGCAATTATTAGCTAAATTCCCTTTTTTTGGAGGCCTATGTCTAGCAGTTTACTTTTTGCGACTGCTTTGATAATGGTGATGGTGACCACCAAATATTGTAATTAACTTTTAATTCAATTATAATAATTAGACTTTGATTTGCAATATAGTCGAGGGCCGCTAATTTAGCAAAAGTTTGACACCCAACTTACTCTACTGTGCTGTGAGGTAAGGGCAGAGTAGAATGGTACCCCCTGTTAAAGGTGTCATAAGAGGCGACTAAGGTACTAGAACCGACAGATGGCGGTATATCCGTCCGAGACAATGTAGCTCAAATGCATAGGTGCGGATGGACAGCAGCATCCCCGTCGCGAAGCTGCACTCAGCAATTGCCACCACGCTTGCCCAGCGCGGCAATAAAGGGAAACATTCCACCTTTTTTGGAAATATAGAATTTGGACCGTAAAATAGTAAATAAGCTATATACAAGAAACCAGGTTGGGTATTCCATATACTTGCGGTGCAACTAAAATTTAACAGTTATCTCATACCGAAAATAGCATTCGCGAATCCAATATGGCAGACGCCTTATCTGGCAAACGTTCGTGATTTACGAATGGTGTCGCCATTTTAGTTTCTATACGGTGTCGCCATTTTGAAAATTGTTATTTTATCTTATTTAAAATTATATTAATTAGGTATTCACTATTACGACGAATCCGATGGCGTTGATGGTACTGATTCTGTCTTGTGCACCGAAGGTCGTGGGTTCTTTTTTAATATATAATAAATAATTTCAAACAAAAGTCATTGTTAAAGTAAGGCTTGTAAATTCTCTATGTTAAGTGCGATTGAAAGCAACCCATAAACCTAAATACCCATAGATATTTGCAAGTTTTCATCGACTTGGCCGGAGCTCGTCTTGTATTCCATCCACGAATCATCAATTTTGTATGAATAGTTCATAAGTAACGTCATTATTCTAGATTTTCTTGACTTTTTAATAATGGACATATATTAGAGGTAGACCTATTACAAAGGCTGTCTGCGTTGGTACCTCAATCTCACCAATTTCTACCGCCAAAAAGCAGTGTTCGCATTGCTGTGTTCCGGTTTGAAGGGTAAAAGAGGCAGTGAAATTACCGGGTAAATGTGATACTGTATTTCACAGTTTACTAGGTTGACGACACAAGTGATATCTTGTGATGATACTAGCGTCTATAGACTGTGGTCAACCATAAGCGGACCGATACTTGTTTATTGACTTCGTAATATAAAAAACACTGCATCGCACGGTTGTAATGAGAATAAAAAAATGGTTAAAGTGGGTTATCCCTAAGAGATAGACATATACCACCACGGACTTTTTTGTAAAACTTTTTATGGTGTACAATACTGTAGTACATTATTTCGATCTATCTCACCGGGATAAGCCAGCGTGTGCAATATAATCGCAAGAAATGACGTTTATTTACATTACATTAGAAACTTATAAAATTATCAGTGTTTATCAAATATATGATGCATGTATTATATATTTAAACCTTCCTCTTAGAACACTCTATCTATTAAAATTTATTTAATTAAAATATATTAAAACACTCAATTTATTTAAAGATCTAATCATACATAGTGAGAGACGGCGGAAAGAAAATTTCTTTTATGCTATGTAGTGACATGTCACGTCTTTAAATTCGGTTCCATAGCAGTAACATGTAGGTTCAAAACCTTTTTTAATTTATAGAAACTGTGTGTAAAGTTCAGAGTTGTAGTTACTGACTTTTTGTATTAAAGAAATAGTACTAGCTCTATAACTACAAGAAACACATCCCCAAACACACATGGTCAAAAGGTCCTGTCCCGTTTTCTTAGACTAGAAACGTTGAGGTTTTAAAATGTGTAGGTTGACTTTGATTTTGTGAATATTGTGCCAAATAAAACCTTTTTAGTAATACTAAAACTGAAAGTATTAGTGTAAATTATTCTATTCTTGTAATGTAAGAACATTGAATTTTAAGTGCCCGCGACTTCGTCCGCGTGCAGTAATTTTTTTGGGCACCATACCTATTTACTTTAACTTATATAAACTTTCAATGTTATATTTAATTACATATACAAATCAATAGCCTAAATAAGTTTTAAGCTTCTAGCTGTAACGATAGCGATACTTCCATACAACTTTTCATCCCATCTTTCGACCCCTTACAACTCTTATGTCGATTGAAAAAGTAGCCTATGTCCTTTCTAAGGCTTTAGACTATCAGTGTACCAAATTTCATTTAAAACGGTTTAGATGTTTAGGCGTGATTGCGTAACAGGCAGACATACAGAGAAACTTTCGGATTTATAATGTTAGTAAGGATTTGTATCTTTCTGTACTATATATATAATTAATTACATAACAATTTGTAAAAGGCCTTCCTATAAAATTGTCCGTTTATAAATATGGTAAATGATAATCAGGATATTCCAATCTGATTTCAATTATTCGATATCAACCAACTTTAAAATCATGACGCGAATTTGTTAGTTACTTCTCTCACTCACTCAAATAATGACTTCATATGAAATTCACGCGCGAAGCCACGCGTAAAAGCTGGTACATACATAAAACTAGTAAAGTGCCTACAGCAGAACAACCTTGACTGTTCGCCATAATCGACTCGTCCATGCGCCTACACGAGTCGAAGTGTTTTGCCACCATAATGACCTCCATAATATAGCAACATAATGAAGGTGTATATACCGCGTGAGCTACATGTAAGTAATATATCCATCCATTCGCGCTCAAGATAGGATCGATCGCTCGTCGGGTAGGGGGTAAATTTGGAATGAGAATACCCCAAAGCCTAGAGATGACCATAAGCTACTTTGACTGCACCCAGGAGTTCATCCTGGTCTCCATTTATATCGATTCCCACTAGCATTTCCCCAGGATCAAACGCCTATATGTCGCAATAAGATTTCCGCATTTTAATTAGTTCTGTCAATGGTGTATCTGTGAAAGCGTAACAAGCAGACAGACACTTTCTCATTTATTATTAGTACGGGTTATATACTGGCAAATTAAACCCCGAAAGCAAACGTAATATATCGACAGACAGAAACGCGAAATGACTAAGACAGTCACATGATTTATAAATACCTAACCATGATAAAAACAAACATACTTCAACTATTAAGTCACCTGTGAAGTCATAATCATTTAGGGTCCAGTGTTTGAGACTCTACAATTTAAAAATATGCAATATTCAACCTTATTGATTAACAAACTAGGATATATACCAAGTCTGCAATAACCCTAACGCGTGACTTTAAGTAACCGTAAACTATTTAGGATCTCTAGAGTTATTCGATAAAAAATCCGATTGAGAACTCACACAATTGAATGTATGTCATTCTTATTCAACTTATGTAAAAATAGTTCCTTTCTCCACCACTGGGCGGCGCCACCGGTCCAGACATTATTATTACTTCGAAGCATGTATGGTGTGAGTTTTAGAGATAGATTAAAGAATAGTGTGAGTGATGAGAGATCAATGTGGTGTAAGAGATGATGTTGTGACATCAATAGAGAAAGGAATGTTGAGTTGGTTTGGACATGTAGAAATGATGGATGAAAGTAGAATGACTGCACAATTATATAAAGCAGGTATTCAATAGAAAAGTTGGTATAAGGCGACCTAGGCGAACATATCTTAACCAGGTAGAAGAGGTATTAAAAAATGTCAGTAATAAAAGAGGGTGTACGAAAGAGCTAATGCGAGTAAGAGAAGCAAGAGAGGTATACTAAGATCGTAGCAAGTTTCGGACACAGGCGTGATATTTGTATGTATGTATGTAAAAGACTATTTGCGTCTTAACCCTAATGGGCAAGTTTAAGTAACCATATTTTCCTCCCACAAAACACAATCTCCTAAAAGAAGGAGTTATGCCCATAATTGCCGTGATGGGTAGACGTGGTGGCAATCGTAGTCTGGCTCTGCGACACGATCCAATAATCCATCCCCGCACTGCTGCTTTCGAGATATACTGTTTCCAATGGATATACCGCCATCTATCGCTTCCGGTACCTCAGTCGCCTTTTAAAACACCTGGGATGCGATAAAAACTTAGCAGAAAAGATGCGGATAGGAAGCTAGTACATACACACAATTATATAACCGACTATTATAACAAGGACAATAAACACAAACATCGTAATAGAATGTTATTGTAAACATTGCAACCCAAGATGTTTCTTATGTAATTCTTTGTTTTGTAATGTTATTATTTACCGGTACATTAAATTACGTCGCTTGCTTGTTGGTTACTTGACGTAATGCGGATATAGTAGCATTTATATTATTGTTTATTAAATCAGCCACTGGGAGTCCAAGGCTGGACATAGGCCTCCCCAAGAATGGGGAATTTTCCTTATAATTGCAATAGGTGGTGGTAATTGCAGAAAGTAGCTTCGCGACGTTGACGTTGATGCTGCTGCCATCATTGCCCTTTTGCATTTGATTTTCTCTATTTCGGGTGGATAAATGGCTGTCGGTTTCGATACCATAGTCGTCTCTAACGACGCTTAGTACATAGGGAGGTACTATCCTACTCTGCCGATAAGTACCTCACGGTATTCTGCCGATACCGCATGGCGTACTTGAGTTTATTTGTAAAAACGCACAATGATATAAATCGTTCCGCCATCGTTACATTCCACTACAGGTGTTTAGTTTGATTTTAGGAAATACAATATGGCCTATGTTACTTGAAGAAAGTACGTGGTCTCCATTCTACATCACGACTCCATCCTCCATCTATTTTGCGTGCTAAATGCCCAACCCATTGCCTCCTCAACTTGCAAATCCAGGCTATGTCGATTAATAAGTTTGTTTCTTTTAGGGATCTCTTCATTCCGGATTCGATTGAAAGAGACTCCGAGCATTGCCCTCTCCATAACTCTTTTGGTTAATATGACTTCAGAAATCCTCGAATACACCTGTACACTTGAGTCATCACACAAAAACATTACGCAAAACATCTTCAGCATAATTAACTAACAGCGATTAATGAGGATGGCACCAAGTCGTGACCTGGCAGCTTGCATTATCCCACACGGCCTCCAAGGCCGCCCAGTTGTTTGCATGGTTTGTATACAACTATAGCTGGGATCGAAACAAAAGCAACGTATTAATTATGCATTGTGGTATTTAAAAGGTCCAAGCAGACTTTTATACAGGAAAGAAATAAGGTAGACCTGATGCGAAGGTCGTCTTTATAGGTATTCTCACATATTTTTACTGCCAAATATAGTTAGTTCAAAATGGGTTTTATATTACGCTGATGAAGTTAGATTCACATGCGGTAGACATCTTACAAAGGTCATCAGCATTGGTACCTCATAGACCTATTTCTACCGCAGAATAGCAGTGTTCGCATTGCTGTGTTCCAGTTTGAAGGGTGAGAGAGACAGTGAAATAACTGGGTAATGCGATATAATATCTTCTTGTCACAAGGTTGACAACACCCTAGTGATATCCTTGTGATATTATGTCGCAGATTGTAGGCTTGTTTGTGGACCTGGTCTAATATAAAACACTCCTCAAATTTTTTTCAACAAATATTTATATAATGATATTTGTATTTGTTCCGTGTCTGGGTATCTGTATATATAAAATGAAAAGCTGACTGACTGACTGACAATTGTATAGAAACTTGCACAGGGGTTCCTTTTATAACGTAAAGGAAAGCACTAACAGAGGGTTTCCGAAAATTAACCTCCTAAAGGGATAAAACGGGGGTGCAAAATGACTATAACACTTAGCTGTTTGTGAAGTTATTCAAATGAAATTAAGTATAAAAGCACTTCATTGAAAGTCATGAAACACATGCAAAATATTATTAATAAATCAGCCCTTAAGAGGGTAAACGAGGGGTGTAAAGTATGAAAGTTCTACAATTTAACGCGGGAGAAACCGCGGGGCGATGCTTGTTAAACATATGTATTTAAGTATTTTATTTATGATTCTTTTGCCACACAGAATTTTATAGGAACCGCAGTACATAGCATAGTTGTTTCATTTTAGCTGTTTCTGATTGGTTTTTTCTCTTACGTCACCCTGTAAAGAAGGGAGGTACTATTCTACTCTACCGCTATTATTCAGAATAAAACACCATCATGACATAAAAATAATGCAGACCCCGTAACAGAAAACTGATTGAACTCAAGAGAAGCAAGTATTTTAAGGTCAATAGGGTCGGCCTTATAAGGTCAAGTCATCTTGGTTAAAGCACTTGTAATTACTGTTTATTGCCATTCACATACGTCGTTGAATATCATACATGATAATATTTTCTTGTATTTACGCGTTCACTACTGATAATAAAATTTCTTCTTAACGGCCTTAAAACGGTTTTATTTCTTTCTTTATTTTTTGTTTAAAGTTTTGGTAACTTTCGGTCACATTGTTAAAAATGGTTGTACAAGAATAAAATAAACCGCAGTTTAAAGACGTTAAAAAGTCTTTTCTTAAAGTTGAGAAGAAATAAGAAATGAAAATAATATAAGCTAGGACCAGTAAATAAATAAAAAAATGGTAATAAATGATTATATTTATGTAAATATAATTACATAATACAATAAATATTTATTACCATATGTAAGCTGTTTGGTACCGGCAGCGTAGAATAGTACCTCCCAATGTACCAACTATCGTAAGAGACGACAGATGGCGTTATATCCGCCGTAACAGTGTAGCTTAAATTCATCAGGGCAGCGATTACCACCACGTGTGCCTAGCGTGGCAATTATAGGAGAAAGAAAGGGGGGGACCCTTTCTTGAGGCGGCCTATATCCACCAGAGGACGTGTTGCGGCTGATATGATGATGATGTTTATTTAAATAATATTATTACTTCAATTAAAATGCTATTATTTTTACGCGACCAAAAGGCACTTCAATTTGAAGGAAAAATAATAAAGGCCAGAATACCAGGACTGAGTCATATTTACTACAATATTTTTTAACCGGAATCAAGATATTGATGCCAAACAAAATTGATCCGTCTTGTTTTGTTACATTCCCTGTTATTTACATAAAAATATGAAGTTAAAATAATGCACATGTTATTTGCTGATAATGTAGTTTTCAATTAGTGAAAGAATCTTTATAATTGATCCAGTAGTTTTAGAGGTTATTTGGTACAAACATAAGAATAAAAATTTTGCTTATATTGTTCATTTCGGTGGAAAACTCTTCCGTAACTAAATACATACACCACGCCTGTGTTTCGTCGCGGTAGACTATGAATCTCGATTTGCTACGATCTTGCATGGCATGCCTCTCTCGCTTCCCTTATTCGCTTAGTCTATTCATACACGCTCGTTTATTCTTAGTACTTTTGACTTAGCCTTTCTTTAATACCTCTTCTACCTGGTTAAGACATGTTCGCCTCGGTCGTCCTAAACCATACCTTCCATTTACTTCCGCTCTATATATTTGTGCAGTCATTCTACTTTCATCCATCCTTTCTACATGTCCAAACCATCTTAACATTCCTTTCTCTACTCTTATTACATCTCCAATCTCTTTACCTCTTCTAATTTTGTGAAAATATTATTAAGCCTACATTGCTCCGTCAAGATGTAGCTTTCTGACAGTAAAAGAATTATTAAGATCGTATAAGTAGGTTTTTGATTTAAATCTGAACAAACAAACAAACAAACATTATGATATTAGTTTAAATTTTTATATATATAGTCCAGAGGTTTCCTTTCACACAACCACACAAACAACTCACACTCACACATATAGTGTCGAGTATATTCTTTTCCATCTACTATTGAGCAACACATTGGTATGGCGCGCGACAGGAATTGTGTCACAGGGTATAATTATCCGAGTTTTTCTGCTGGTCTACTGGTCCATGCCTTATGTGTTGCAAACTCGGCTGTTTAGGCTGTGGGTAATTACGTCCAATCATTTTGGATCTCAATGCTAATTAATTATTAGAAAATGGCATTACGTTAGGCTTGTGGTTTTTGAATGGATGACAAAGCTGGCTCTTAATTATTAAAATCAGTAAGACTCAAGTTTTCTATATTAGACTGGCTCGATTTCCCGAAACATTTATAAGAAGCAAGGGCAAAAATTTATATGATGATATTTTTTATTTAAGTAGTATATTTGTGATTCCTCTGTTGTCTGGCGTCCGTAACACAAGCACATTAAGCGACTTACCACCGGGCCAGGTCAATGTATGAGATGTTGTGGGTATTTATTATTATTTAAAAATTAGCAACGCCCCGCAATTTCAGTCGGTCCCGTAATATAATGGGGATGAAATATTGCTTATGTCATCATCGTTATTACAGCCTTTGGAAGTCGACTGCTGGATATACATTTAAGTATTTGTAGGTAAGTACATTGTAGAAATGGCGCTGACATCACAGCAAGTAGAACACTAAGAAAAATTTGGCTTCTCCGCTAAAGTCTTGGTAACCCAACGGTAGTGCAGTCACTCCGGTAAGGGAAAGATGCGGGTTCAAGTCCCGCCTGACACCTGAGTCAAGTTGAATATTTTTCTAGTAAATACAATCATATATGTTTGTCTTGTCGGGAATTGAATCCACGGCCTCAAGATAGGATCGCTACCATCTGCGTTTAATTTAAGCCAATAAAATTATAAATAAATAAAAATACACCACATACGTTAAATGCCTGAAATACGTTGCTTAAAGCTCATATGTTACGGATATAAGACAATAGAGGAATTACAAATATGATACTTAGATACATATCAAATACACCCAGACACAGAACAAATAAATTTGCTCTGGGTGGGGATCGAACCCACGACGTTTGCGCACAAGATAGGATCACTACCATTAGCCCCATACAGTCGTTCAAATTATATAACAGCAGACTATCTCGAGCTGGTTCGTAAGCATCTGTGTTACGACGGATGTAATTGATAAGTACCATGGCGTTACACACTATATTTTGCAAATGGCCGACTTAGTTTATTGTTTATGGCGGGCCGCGTACGAAGGTGCATTTTTTATTGGCTTGTGGTCTTTATGCGATGAGAACACGTTAGTATTATGCAATTTATTGTCAATGGCCAACCGAATTCATTCAGCGTTTTTAACTCTTATTCAACTTATTGCGGTTAGTAGACTTCTGGTATATTTTTATGTCACCGCAGCCTATAGACGCTGGTATTATCACAAAGGTATCATTAGCGCGTTCCCTACCTTGAGACTTGAAGATTATATCACATTATCCAGTAATGTCACTGCCTATTTCATCCTTCAAACCGGAAAAAAGTAAATACTGTTGTGTGCCGGGAGATATAGGTGAGAGTGAGGTACTAAAATAGACGACTTTTTGAGGAACCTTTCTACCGGAAGGATATGTAATATTTTCATGATGTAAATGCTCGCCAAAAGTCGTGGGTTCGATTCCGATCCTGGACAAATATTTATATGACGATATTTTTATTTTTTCTGTGGCTGGGTGAATATATATATGTAATGTATAATATATGTGATGCCTCTGTTGTCTAACGTCCGTAACACGCGTGCTTTAAGCGACTTATCATGGAGTCAGGTCAATTAATGAGATCTTTTCGGAATTTATTATTATAACGCGCGAAGCGAAGGTAAATAATTATCATCATTAAACCAATAATTGCACGTCCTTCGCCATTTTTAAATTACTCCGACATTACTAGGTGCTAGAAACCGGATTGAGCCGGTCACGTGTCTCAGTTGCCCAGCTGGGCAGTGACGCAACTCGGAGCAGGTTCGGAGTGCGGACATAGCGAGTATGGCCAGGCGTAAATGTTCGAAAGTACAAAGAATTCGAAGCCTATGCCAATGGATTGTACACTGTATTAATTTATGTTTAAGACCCTTTATTCAACTGCGTATATATGTTTGGAAATTGTAGGTTGATGGAATTAATTTATAGTAGGTATTCGGATTAAGATTCGAAAATAAAGTTCTCTATGGAAATTTTTCTTCTTTATAATATTAGCTTTAACGGATTTTACAGCATTTAAAATAGAAGAATTGTTCTTTAAAAAAAGAAAAACAGAAATAGACCACATACAAAGGTCATCTGCATTGGTACCTCACTGACACCTGTTTCTACCACCAAACAGCAGTGTTCGCATTGCTGTGTTCCTGCTTGAAGGGTGAGAGAGGCGGTGAATTTTCTGGCTAATATCTAAAAATATGATTTAGTCACAAGGTTGGCAACGCGAGACTTTATAGGCTGCGGCGACGTTTACTATTGTACAAATGGTCAGTATGCTTCTTTGTCAACTTAGTCATATAAAGAAAAATTAGTTACATAATTCATCATTATCAAATTCATACCAGCCATAAAAAGTCAACGGTTGGACCCCAAAGATAGAAAGGTTTTATCTGTAATAAGAATGATGCTATCCATCCTCAACCTGTAATATTTAAGGTGCGCTGTTTCGGAAGGGTATATACCGCCATCTGTCGCTATTATTTACATATATCTACCCCGCCGGTACGTCACGGCTAATACAAAAGCAAAATAATTATAATTCAGTATTTTCAAACCCAGTTGTGTGGGATTTTGAAACTTCAAGAAATGTTCTTTTTTCTAAGAGTAACTAACTTATGATTGAGAAGGCACAGACGTAAATGAGAACTGATGAAACAGTCCGCTAATGGTAGCGAATGCCCAGTTTGTGTGGCAATGTTCGCTATTTCAATTGATGAAGTTAGAACTGGCTTAACGACAGGTTTAAGCCGGAATCCCTTTCGTTGGCGTAATTTCATGCAGCATATGTGTAGTGGCATAATTATAATTTGCTGCTGCATATGTACAAATATGTATTTATGTTACGCATAAAACAATAACGCATTTTTAAAGTTAACGATTTTATGCCAAGATATTTTATATGTGTTTTTTTATGAAAATAGATAGTAAACAAATTAAATATGGTTGACAATTATCGGACCAAACAAGCAAACAGACTATAAAATAAGAATTAGAAATATTTTCTTTATTGTTATAGAGTACAGATTAATTAATTAATTAGCACTATAGTGCGTGAGACATAAAGCTGCTTTTCCATTGACAAATTAAAGTGATAAAAGTCAGTATTTACTGAATTATAAATTATTAAGGCGGCAATTGAGTATACAATACCGTGGGGTACCTGCAGAGCAGAATAGTACCTCTCGGGTGTTGTAAGAGGCGACTAAGGTACCAGAACCGATAGATGACGGAATTTCCATTCGAAACAGTGTAGCTAAAGAGCACAGGACGGGGATGGGCAACAGCATCCCTGTCGCAAAAGCTGCGCATTGCGATTGCCTCTTTTTTGGAGAGGCCTATGTCCAGCAGTGGACTTTCAATGGCTGGTATGAAGATGATGAATTGAGTAGATCCGCTGCTGAACGGCCTCTGCTCTATTTACGTTTGTAGTTGTGTTCCAAGACCATCAGAGATCGGGTGCTGGATTGTATGCCTCACCGTCTATTGTCTGAGTGAATGAATCAATTCAAATGACGTTTATCGAGTCCTTGTATCTCAGTTAGAAACTGTTTGATGCCGCTTGAGTAGTTTTATGTAATGACTAGCAGGGCCCCTCGGTTTCACTTTTATACTAACATTGCACCTCCATTTAACCCCCATAAGGGATGATTTTCTAAAAAAATATTTAAGCAAAGTTTCATACTAATTTTGCAACCCCGTTTTACTACTTTAGGGGGTGAATTTTAAAAAAAATATTTGCTTGGTACTCGCCCACTTTATAAAAAGATCTCTCGTATGCAAAATGTTTAAGATTCTAACTCTTATAGTTGAGGCTCTACGTCTATATGTCAGTCAGTCAGTCAGGTTCACCTTTTATAAATATATATAAGCAATTGCCCACCACTTCGTCTGCGTGAATATAGGATTGAGTATTACTGCCCTTCCTTACGCAAGCTTACCCGCCAGCCATCATAGCCTCCTCCACCTGCCTTGCACGTCATAAACGATTTTGTTGTCCAGTTATTTTAAAATTATTATATATCCTAAGAAGTTGACTGAAACCAAGATATGTCAGGCACAATTTTATTTTTCTCACAATTAAATACTTATGATGAAGAACTTATTTATTTGGATAAGGATTAATATTATGTTGATAAAACACCTTCACAAATAATAGACTAATTCCGGTCAATTTTGAATACAATAAGAAAGATTATAGTAAGTACCTAAATCTTTTTTTGAAATCAGATCTTTCAAAACTTACTAGTTCTAAGGCTGATATGATGATTGCATTGATAGGTCGGGACTGGTTTAGCGAAGGTTCTAGAGAAAGTCGTGATAATCTATTTCAGGTCACCCATCCTGAAACAAACCGCTGGCATCATGAGATACAGGAACGAGGGATCATTATAAGCTACCAGGTTCTACTTTATAAACATACTACTCCAATTCTTCGGAGATCGGACTTCTATCCAATATTACATAAGAAAGTGTCTGCCAATTTATCTGCCTGTGTGTATGTAAGCTTTTCACGGCTAAAATATAAAACTGCTCTTAATTTAATCTGGCATGCAGATAGCGTGAGGTCAGCTGATTTGCTGTGAGGTACCAGCAGAGTAGAAAAGTACCTCTCTCTGTATCAGGTGTCGTAAGAGGCGACTAAGGTATCAGAACCGACAAATGGCGATAATCATCCGAAACATTGTAGTTAAAACACACAGGGTGGGGATGGTATGGGATGGGAACACAATGGTTGATATGATAATGATGATGAGATAAAGTGAAGCCTAAATTAGGACATAGGTTACAATTCAGGAAAAGTTTACTGTGCTGTAGTCATGGTTCGAAGACTAGTGGTTTAAAAATCACTGACAAGTGACGTAACGTCTCTTACTATCGATTGTTTAAATTATTTACCCGTCACGCACCGTGCAGTTATAGTTGCCATTTGCACTAGATGTTAGAGTTGACGCAATGTTTTTATTATTTGGTTTCTGGTCCGGCAAATTGGCCCCGAGTACTTACCCTTGTCGATAAATCTAGTTTTTGTTCGAATTTAAGCCGAGTTATTTACTTTGTTTTTGAAGCGGAACTGGTAATTGACAGTATTAAGACTTAGCTACATAATGTTTGAAGACAGCATTAAGCATAGTTTGAGAGATACAACAAAGAATTGTGTGATAATATATCGATGTGGTGTAAAAGATGATGTTGGGACAACAACAGAGAAAGGAATTTTAAGATGGTACAGACACATAGAAAGGATCAATTAAACTAGAATAGCTGCACAAATATATAGAGCGGACGTAAGACCTAGGAGAACATATCTTAACCAGGTAGTAGAGGTATTATAGAAGGGCCAGGTCTGATGGATCAAGAATAAACGAGCGTGTATGAAAGGACTAATGCGACTAAAGGAATCGAGAAAGGTATGCTAAGGTCCAAGTGGAAATTTATAGTCTGTCTATCACGATGGCATACCGGCGGATATGTATCATCCTCATCTGCCATTGGAAGTCCAGTCGCCTCTGCCGGTACCACATGGAGACGTATGTATGTATATAACGTTTTTTGTACTTACATCCTTAAGCCAAACAGGCAATAAAATTACTGGATACTATGACTTAATATTATTAAGTCACAAGATTGGCAACACGCTAGGGATGCTAGGTAAAAGAGAACGGTGCGTGATCCTAGAGTCAAGTTTAAAAAATATATGTATGTACTTGTACGTACAATATAATTCACACTTTAGCAATAAACGTTTTTATAATTATAATTTACGGATAAACTGACGTCGTTAATTGGCAACTATTACTATATATAATTAATTGCTTAAACATTGTTGCGTAGCGCGAGTAAATCGTTTCCTAACCAATCAGTTCTTATCGATAATTACTTTAAAATTATATACTTTATTTTAATTATACATTTACATAACATCGCATATATATTGTCTTGACTCTTTGTAGAGTTTATACGAAGATCGTCTGCATTGGTACCTCACTCTCACCTTCTACCGTAGAACAGCAATGTTCGCATTGCTGTGTTCCGGTTTGAAAGGTGAGAGAGGCAGTGAAATTACTGGGTAATGTGACATAATATCATCAAGTCACGAGGTTGGCAACGCGATATCTTTGTGATATTACGAGTGTCTATAGGCAGCGGTGATGCGGACTGTTTATTTGCTAATCTGGCAAATAGCTGATCTTAAGAGGAGTAACATGTTAGTACAAAAAATGTCCTTTCACAGTTCTTGCTTCTCGAAAAGTGTTTTAGGTAAAGACTTTAGATGTACCTCCAGCCATTGACAGTCCACTGCTGGACATAGGCCTTCCCAAGAAAGGGGGATTTTGCCCGCAATAGCCGCGCTGGACAAGCGTGTTGGCAATCGCAGAGCGCAGCTTTTGCTGCCTGTGTATTTGAGCTGCACTGTTTTGGATGGATATACCGGCATCTGTCGGTTCTGGTACCTTAGTTGCCTCTTACGACACTTAGTACAAGGGGAGGTACTATTCTACTCCGTCGGTACCTATTGCTTAGTTAGTTTAAATGATTGTTTAAACAAATGCTTACGTAACGAGGAATAAGTTTCTAATGTCATAGCTAACAAAAACTACGCCGCCTTTCTAACTAAATACACGCTGCAACGCTAAATACACAAGGCAACAAATCCATAAATATAATGAGATGTTGAGGGAATTTAATAGATATATAAACGACTAACTCATGTTCTCCTAGTAGAAATTAAACACTGAAAAATATCAGACTTAAAAACAGTGTTTTTGTAACTAAAGTAATGAGATAACAACATTAATCTTATATTGAATAAGACACCACAGAATAGGCCACATTGCGGAAAACCATCAAGGCTAGTAAATAGGTATTAGTTAGCCGCTAATAGGCAACGTAACCGGCACTAAATTATCCTCGCTTGATAGTATAACAACTCTCGACGCGTCCCTCTCTCGCCCTCTCACTGGCACTCCACGATCATTGACACCTAACACACACATCTCCCGTCGTTCGCCGGAGAACGCGTGCAGTCCCTGCCCCAAACAATTTTCGAAAAATCTTCTGCAATTTTAACTTCACTTCCCAACGACGGCCGCCTGAGCCGAGATCGGGCCTTTAAAGGCGCCCTCGGGTGATCCCCATCGATCCCGCGACCCTTGCGACACTCCCGAACTAATTACTCTTGACAAAACGGGCTCGATGGCGTTGATGATAGTAATCCAATCTTTCGAGCTAAGGTCTAGTCTAAGGGTGGTAGGTTCCATGGTGTCCAGGTGTTACATTTATGATTCCTCTGTTGCCTGATTTCCGTAATACATGTGCTTCAAACGTTTTATCACTCCATCTCTCGATTTATTATTTTTTTGAAGCGGATCGCTGAAATATATACAAATGAATATCGGTCTATTTTACCTTTGGCGTCTTAACAAATGATACAAAAGCGTAAAGTTTGAGGGCACTTACGTAACGCAACTATGACCCAAATCTGTCAATTTGTTCGCAATGACTCTGTCGCGGTAAGTTCCCAGGGCTTGTCATCGAAGAAACAAATCATTTCACATTGCGCATTGTAGTCATGACATTTATATTCGTTTATTTAATACAAGTGCTAATTCACTTATTATTTGTTTTATGTGGAGTAGAATAGTACCTCCGTCTGTTCCAGGTGTCGTAATAGGCGACTAAGGTACCAGAAACGACTGATAGCGGTATATCCATTCAGGCAGCAGCGTCCCCGTCGCGAATGCTGCGCTCTGCAATTGCCAACACGCTTACTTAGCGCGGCAATATAGGCAAAATTCCCCCTATCTCTTTCTCCCCTATATCCAGCAGTGGACTTCTTTATTTTCGGTATTTCCAAAAAATTGTTATTGTTAGTAATCCCTAAGATATAGACATATGCTATCTCAGACTTCTCTATAGACAATATCGTAGCAATGTAATTTTGAACTTTTACATGGGGTTTAGCCTGTGTGTTCACGTAAATCTCATTAGAAAATTTGTGACGTTCCATTACACGATCAGTGTTATTTTCAGGAATTTACTTCATCAGAAATTACATCAGGAAATTATTTCGTTTTATAGGAAGACCTCATACAAAAGGTCGTCAGGATTGGTACCTTACTCTCACCATTTTCTACCGACAAATAGAAATGTTCGCATTGCTGTATTCCAGTCTAAAGGGTGAAAGAGACAGTGTTATGACAGTGTGTGACAGTTACTAGGTAATGTGGCTTAATATCTTCAAGTCAGTAATATCCTTGTGATTTACGAGCGTCTGTAGACTGCAGTGACGCTTACTATCACTATGATTTCTCGAACTGGTCCAATAAAAAAAAATGTCCACTTCATCGAAAGGATTTACAAAAGAGTAAGATGGAAGCAACGCCAGGTGTATAACATACATATTGCCGTCCCTTTTGAACTCATTATCTACATGTACGCGTATATGTGAGAAAATATTGTGACATACATAGACCAAATAATAGATTGAAACAGCCTATTTATTGAAACCGAGCGAACGCGTATTCTATGAGAGTTAAATCACTATTAGAAACAACATTCCCACCAAGGAATGCTAACTTACAACTATTGTTTATATAATTGAGTATTACCATAAATTACAACCTAAAAACAGCTCAGTGTTGTCAGCAATAAAAATAATTGAAGATAAAATCGGACGGTATTTTAGGTGTGGCAACACTGGACAAAGATGGCGAGATTAACACGTGAAAAAGAATATACATAAAAGTGAATTATGTAAGAGAAAGTTATCGTTGTCAGTAGGATGACAAAGAAAGTATTTCTCGATTTGTTAAAGGTTTTTTTGTTGCTGTGTTGATTTAAATAAATGAGAACTTAGACAGTTTTATGGTATTCTGACCAGCAGCTTATATCTTTATATATAAATTAATTGTGCTGTACGTATGCATGTCACTAAACTTATAAATAGCTGGATCGATTTAAATGACTTTTTTCGTGTGATAAAAAAAATAAATGATGATAAAAATATTGTCTATTTCAAATGGAAATAATATGTTACTAGCCTTTCTTTTATTATATTGCCCTGGGTCTCTTATTTTCTATTTAAAAAATAGTATGCTCTTCCCCAAGGATCGAACTACTACCTCGGTCGCATCTTACGACACCTCTCCCTGAGGTACTATTATAGTAGGTACTATTCTACCCTGCCGGTACTTCACGTCTGGAGTTAAAATGTATGGATGCGCACAACTCTAGAAAGACTTGCAACACTACGCATGTGATACCACAAAGCGGTGCTAGTAAATAAAATATAGTCACAACATTTCATACATTGACCTCACTCCGAGGTAACTCGCTTAAATCCCTTGTGTTACGGACATCAGACAACAGAGGTATTACAAATCTAATACTTAAATACACATTTTTAACACCCAGACACAAAACAAACGCAAATATCATCATACAAATGCTTGTCTTTTAGCTTAAGACACGATTACTTCCACCTGCGCCATCGGGCCTGTCCAATAATAGAGAAATAGGTTTATTCCATCATAAAAATGCAAGTGAAAGTATATTTGTAATATATAATTGTAATATGTGGTACGACAGCAAGCGTTTATTGCAAAATCTTATTACGCAACAGTTGCGATGAAAAATTCTCGATAGTTAAGGGCGTGTTAGTAATTAGCTGAGCTATCGACTGGATAGTCTTTAATTAGACACTAGAATGCTACAGGAAACAGAATCAGCTGTAGGAACCAGTTTGAGTCTTTTCCTGTGATATTACGTCGGCTTGTTCATCGGCTGAGTACCACACGAGGACCTCATACACAGGTCATCAGCATTGGTGCCTCATTCTCACCTCTTTCAACCACTAAATAGAAGTGCGAACGCATTGTTGTGTTCAAAAGGTGAAAAAGTGAATAATGATAAATAAATAGACAGGACATCTCATGCAATGACCAGGCTCCGAGATGAGTCGCTCAAAGCATTTGTGTTACAGACATCCTGTATAAAGGTATCACGGATGTATCACTTAAATACAAATGTAACACCCACACACCGAAATAACACAAATGTTCATCACATACATGTGTGTAATGGATGGAGGTCGAACCCACAACCCTTATTATTTTAGCTACTTTTCTCTACATATGAGCGCGTTGATGTCTTTTACTAGGACAATGGTTAACCGCGGAGAATGGATTAAAAAGAAAAGGTTTCGATGTTTTGGTGTAGCGTAGTGGCTTTTTCTTGTGCATCACGGGTCATAGATTCCATCTCAACCAGGACAAACATTTATGTGATAAATATTTGCATCTTCTATTAAAGTATTTTAGTTTTATATTGTTTTAGTTTGTGATTCCTCTGTTGTCTGAAGTAGTGCATTAATCGACTCATTTGGGTGTCAGGTCAATGTATGAGTTATTAGGTTTATTTATTATTATTATAGCAGACATGAATGAACTACATAGCTTCCTACTATCGCCATAATCTTTTCAGAAGTAAGTCGCCCACGGCTGGACATAGATCTTCCCGAGTGGATGCCGGTAGGACCAATTGTATGCCGCCTATATTTAGCGCATTCCCGCGGTTTAAGTCAGATCGACTATCAGCCTTGTGAATGGATGCTGTGCTCGAATCGTATTCGAGCATCGGTTCTGCGTATCCCGGGTCCACTACCACTTCAACTCACTAATCCGCCGGGCTTTGTCGGTAACTTTGGTTCTGTTACGGATCTCCTTGGAAAAAATGGGGAATTTGCCCATAATTGCCTTGCTGGGCGTACGTGTTGGTAATCGCAGAGCATAGCTTCGCGATGGGGACGCTGCTGCCTATCCCCGCCCTGTGCGTTTGAGCTACACTGTTCCGGATATACCGCCATCTGTCGGTTTTGGTACTGTAGTCGCATCTTACGACACCTGGTACAGGGGGACGGTGAACTCTGCCGTGTGGTACCGGCAGATAGATTTATACCTCCCCCAGACCGGCAGAGAAGATTAACACCTCCCCTGTACCAGGTGTCCGGTTTTTTTTATCTATGACAAGCAAGTTTGCTGGTGTCAAAGGTTTAGATCGAAAAAACTAAATCGATTTTGCCTTTTTCTCGATTGTTTGCAAGCAAGAAATTTAGCTTGGAATAAAAAAATAATAAAAGTGGTCTAAGTAATTTCAATGCTGCTATCTGCCAGTGAAAGTCCCGTAAATTGACAGACGATAGACAGACATACAAAAATTATAAAACACTAGCGTCATCATCATCATACCAGCCATTAAAAGTCCACTGTTGGACATCTGCCCTCCCCAAGACAAAGGCATGTTGCCCATAATTGCCGCGCTGGGCAAGCGTGTTTGCAATCGCAGAGCGCAGCTTTTGCGATGGGGATATGATAAGATGGGGATAGAATAGAGTGTTACTACTACGTTTACTAAATTCTTCTTCTTTTTTCTTATATGTATAGACTACTTAGGACTCTCTAAATAATAATATGGGAGGAGGGAGGGGGAGCAGAGGGCACTTTATAATCAGAAAGTTACGAAGCGGGCAAAGCCGCAGAGAATAAGTAGTAGCTACGCACTCTTGTGCGTCATTCACTTTATTTGTTCAGAGAAGATTCACTTTCATTTTTACATCACTACAACAACTTCGTTGTTTGTTCACGTCCCACTGGGTGTATCTTCTCTTTGAGTGTTTATTCTGTAGATGTGTTTTTCTGGTAATGATATATAGCGATAGGCCCGATGGCACATTTAGTAGTTTCTTGAGCGGGGAATTGATTAAAAAATAAAATAGCTATCGACGTGCGTGACAGCGCAGACGGTAGTGTTTCCTATCTTGTGGGCTAAAGGTCGTGGATTCTGTCCCTACAGGATCAATGTTTTATTCGATGATATTTGTTCTACAGGATCTGAATAGATGGGATTTAGATGGGTGATATGATGATGATGACCAAATGCATATGAAACTAACTAATGTACTACCTAAAATAAAATGTAAAACAATTTTAAAATTTCTTTCATCCGTCTGTTGTCGCAGCTGATCTCCAAAATGGCCGAACCGATTTTTACTCTCACTGGCAGATAGCTGATATTATAACAAGTAAAGCCTTTTTAATCTTTATTATTCCTCTGTACCGTCCATAGTATCTTCCTCTGTACCGGGTATCGAAAGAGGCGACTTAGATATCAGAACCGACAGATGGCGGTATATCCATCCGAATCAGTGTAACTTAAATGCACAGGGCGGGGATGGGTAGCAGCATTCCCACCGTAAAGGCTGCGCTCTGCGATTGCCCAGCGCGGTAATTATGGGCAAAATTCACTCTTGCTTGGGAAGTCCTATGACCAGCAGTGGACCTCTAATGGCTGATATGGTGATCCTCAAGCGAACGGGACGCAACCGCGCGGCACAGCTAGTTTTACAATTATGAAGTGAGAACTACTCAAAGCATATATTTGGTTTTCCTTTAGCAATGACAAGTATTACTCCACTGATGTTAGCATGCGAAGCCTGGGCGTAATGTTTGAAGAGTTAGGAACTTTCTGAGTGGGGCGGCCACTTGTGACATTTGTGACCGAACATGTCTTTAAACATAGTCAATAGTTATAAACAAATTAAACGGTTCTCAGGTACCAGCAGAGTAGAATAGTGCCAGGTGTCAGGTATTAGAAGTGTCAGATGGCGGTATATCTATCCGAGATTAGGCAGCTCACATGCACAGGGTGGGAATGAGCAGCAGCATTCCTTTTGGAAAAGTTCCGTCTGCGACGGTCAACACGATTGCCTAGCGCGGCAATTATGGGCATAATTCCCCTTTTTTGGGGAGGTCTATGTCCAGCATAGGACTTCCTATGGCTGTAATGATAAATAAATTTATACTACATCTCATACATTGCTCTGACCTCGCTTAAAATACATGTATCACGGACATCAGAGAAATCACAACAGAACTAATACAAATATCATCATATAAATATTTGTCCTGGTTCGGGATCAAACCCACGACTATTAGCGCACAAAATAGGATCACTACTATCTGTGTCATTGAGTGTGTCTTATTAAATTTTATTGTGTAATAAGATTTACCCTAGGTAAAAATATTTGCCATAGGTGTGGATCGAACCCACGACCTAAGGCGCACAAGACAGGATCTCTACCTTCTGCGCCATCGAGCTCGTCAAATATTATCATAATTTACTTGCAAACATTCTGTGAGTCTAGTTAAATGTGTGATATAGAACCATAGCAAAATTACTAACAGTTAGTGTCAAGTAGTAAATAATATATGCTTATGTTATTCGTTGAAGGTGTAAATTTGATACAATGAAAGAATTAAAAAATCGATTGATATATTTTAACCAAATCCTAACAGACATACAAACACTTACTATCTTCTATATAATATTCTTTCAGACTTATTTTAGTAAAGTGGGAAGAAATTCAAATTCTATTATAATAATTAGGCAGGTGACAACCCTGCACGCGTGAGGTGACCAAGTCACGTCCGTCGGTACACTTGGAAACTGCTTTCTCTTACATAACATTATTTTTATGTAAATTGGGAGGCCTTAATCTTCTACTTTCAAGCTTATTGTTTTAAGATTCTCTTTTGCGAAATAATAGTGTTGGTTGTTTACAACTGCCTTCAAAAGAAGTGGATTAGGGTTGGCAATTTTAAAATATTCTTTGTATTTGTATGTTATAGTGTTATGGCGAAACATTGAATGACGTAGTAAAACTAAAAGGGCTTTGTTAATTATTATTAGATTTTTAATGCACCAAAGATTTCGATCCCCGCCCAGAAACAAATATATGTGTTTAAATTGTACTAGTATACCTATGATTTCTCTGTTGTCTGACATAACACGGAGATCTATCACGGAATCAGGTGAAATTATGAGATGTTGTAGTAATTTATTATTTATTGAGACCTACCAATTCTTTTCATAATACAGCATACAACTTGCTTACTAATCGTTAATTATAATTACAGACTTATAGATAAGCTGTCTCCGTACTTTATTTACTGATGCTGCTTCTCTAACTTTATAACCCTATTTCTGATGTACGCTATGCATTTATTGCGTTTATTTATACAAATATGTATGTTACGTTTATCAATTTTGTAAATATATATTGTCTGAACCACTATATATAAATTTCTGTTTTGGGTAATAGTTGACTGGGAGATAATGCCATCTGGCATTAGTCCGCCATTTGTACATTTTGTAACATTTTGTGCAATTAAGTTAAATAAATAAATAAGCAGCACATGCATTAAAAGCATGCTAACAGCTAATAACTAGAAAACATACTGAGTTACTGAAAGAACTACTAAGACTAACCGACAAATGGCGGTATATCCATCCGAAAATAGTGTAGCTCAAATACACAGGGCGGGGATGAGCAGCAGCATCCCCGTAGTAAAAGCTGCGCAATGCGATTGCCAGCACGCTTATCCAGCGCGGCAATTATAGACAAAAATGCCTATTTTAACTTATGATTGAATGGCCTATTAACAGTGGACTATCTTTTGTAACTATGTCATTTATATGTATGTATGTTTATATTTGTATACGTATGTTTGTTTGTTGCGTTAAATACACTTCTGACTTCCACCAGTTTCAACATCATCTCCATTCAAAGGTTGCCTGTAAGAGATGTAGTACTATTATCTATAGCTGATATAATGAAAAATAAATACTCAAGACCACGACAGAAAGATGGAGGTAGATTATCAAACAAACAATATTGTCATACAAATGAGATGGCTTCTGCTTATTTGTGTAAATTGTGCAATGTTAGCGGATGACATTAGACTTGAGGTCGGAGGCAAATAATTTAATGGTGAATTAAGTTCCCGACCTTTATGACCGGTCGTTAAGTTACGACATCTGTTGTCGGAATTATAATGTTGGCTTATTTACGTACTTTTTAAAATAAATAACACAATAATCTTCTATTATGCTTGACAAAATTTGTTGCGTGGTGCCTGAGTAGCATAGTATCTCACTTTGTACCAGGTGTCGTAAGTTGATGAGGTACCGAAACTAACCGCGGTATATCCAACTTAAATTGTGGAGCTTAGATAAATATGGCGGGCATAGGCTTCTGCATTCCTGTCGCGACCCTAAGCTCTGGGATTATCGCAGCATAGGGTCGCGACAAAAAAAAAAGTTTAACAATTATGAGTGAAAATTCTTTTTTTTATTAAGAACTAGCTATGCCCGCGACTTCGGCCGCGTGGATTAATTTTTTTGGGTACCATACCTCTTTACCTTAACTTATATAAAGCCCTTACAACCCTTATTTCGAATTTAAAAAATAGCCTATGTCCTTTCTCAGGGTTTTAAGATTGTATTTGCGTGTAAATTTTATCAAAATCGGTTAAGAGGTTTAAATGGGAAAGCGTAACAGACAGTCAGACACAGAGTTACTTTTGCATTTATAATATTAGTTGGGATTTAACAAACGGTCCGCTTGATAATAAATGTGACCACAACTTATAGACATTCGTATCTGATGTGTTGCCAACCTTGTGAACTGAAGTTATTATGTCACATTTACCCAGTAATTTCACTGCCTCTCACCCTTCAAACCGGAGCACAGCACTGCTATTTTGCGGTAGAAATAAGTGAAAGTAGATACGATTGCCAACACGTTTGCCAGCGCGGCAAAATTCCCCCCTTTATTGGGGAGGCCTATGTCCAGCAGTGGACTACTAATGCCTGGTATAATCAAATGAATGAATAAAAGTTCTCAATAGTCTGCCTATCTCTTTGGGACACAGGCGTGATGTATGTACTTATATGTATTATTTATAATAAATATACAGCAAATATCTAAGTACATTTATTATGTACATACATATGTGAACCTCGTAAATATTCATTGTGGATACATAATATAACCTTGTCGTGTCCGACATTTGGTTAATTTTAATCACACACAAGTTGTTTGTTCAGTTGTATTAGTCCGATCGACGTTAGTCACCAACATTTATGTATTGCAGTCTGCATTTATTTTGACTGGCCTGATGATGAACTCGGCAGTAAACTTCTGGGTGTTAATTTATCACTAGCGCTTTGCCAACCTTGTGCTTGAAGATATTATATCACATTACCCAGTAATATCACTGCCTCCGGCTTGGGGCCTGGCCTTCAAGCCGGGACATAACAATGCGAACACTGCTTTGGTAGAGATAGTTGAGAGTCAGGTATTAGGAGGTCTACCTAATGTAAATGTGTTAAATTTATATTTTGACGAGCTTGATGACGCAAAAGGTAGTGCGTCGAAGGCCTTGATTTCGATCCTCAAACAGAACAAATATTTACATGATGATATTTCTATTATAATATAGGAAGGAATTTTATTAGAACGGCTGATTTAAGTAAAAAATTATTTTAAAGTTTTAATAAAAACTAGAAGTTTTTGCGTGAACGGTAACGGTGTTCGTAAAGATTTAACATTTATTATTTCTTAGTTATAATTTAAGTATATAAAAATTATGTACTTTTATTACTTTCTTACAATTATTTTACCGTTGGAGGCCCGGAACTTTAAAATAATGAAGAGTATCAAAACGAGTTTTACTTGATGACTCTCGACTCTTCGTATATAATTCAACGAAGAGTTACAACTATTTTTTGCTTAACATTTGACAGTTAAGATGAGACTTCGTAACTTGCTACCCAAAAATGGTGCGACCTACTTGTCAATTTGCCGTCGAAACGACATCTTATATGAGCGAATATTATAACTCTATTTTCATTTGGAATAGATAAAACAAAAAAATACTACACCTATTTTAAAAACAGGAATAATGCAAATTTTTTGTCTAGACTTCCAAAATTAACGTAAATGACCTCATTAGAGTCAATGAATCGCACATTTATTCGGAAATAAATATTTTCTGAATATGTTGTTGTTCTGAACAATGACAGGTCAGTCAGGACTCCCAGATAAGTGTCTTAAGCACTTGTTCTAAGTAAACACATAGACGGGCCTGCTGGCGCAGATGATCCTATCTTGTGCGCTCATAGTCGTGGGTTTAGTCCCCAACCTGGACAAATATTTATATGGCGAATATTTGGGAATCTTCGCTATGAACTTAGCATATCTCTCGCTTCATTTGCCCATAATTACCGCGATAGGCAATCGTGTTAGCAATCGCAGAGCGGAGATTTGCGACGGGTGTGCTGCTGCCCATCCCGTCCTGTGCATTTGAGCTTCACTGTTAAGGATGCAATTACCGCCATCTATCGGTTCTGCTACCTTAGTTGCCTTTTACGACAATGTATGTGAGTATGGTTATTACCGATAACACATGTAAGTACATACATCACGCATGTGTCCTAAAGTGATTACATTATACCAAGCATTAGAAGTCCACTGCTGGACATAGGCCTTCCATCAAATCAATCAAGCAATCTTTTACTCGCATTAGTGCTATCATACACGCTCGTTTATTCTCGGTACTTCTAATATCTAATAATAAATGTTAATAAAATAAAGATGCTGTGAGAAGACGCAAAAATGTTGGAAGAAGGGAACAAAGAGGGTGGGAGGACGCGTTTTAAAGCCATTAAAACAGTAGATTTATGGCTTATTTATTTTAAATGTGAGGGTTTTTTCCTTTTTTCGTACGCGCCTAATTGCGGAGCGGTGAGTGTTGTGACGACCTATGGTGGAGACGGCTTTTGTGTCTAACATAGCCACTATAACTTATCTATATTCGTCTATTAATAAATCATTCAAACCAATATGATATGTGCGAAAGTTTATTTATGACACTCAGAACTAAACCAGTATTATCTAATAAAATTTGGTATGTTTATCTTTATATTTAAAAGAAGAATCGGACTGTGCTTCTGACTTGCATATCAACCGAGGGCCTAAACTTGGAATTTTGCACGGAGCTTCCTTTTAAAATGTCCCCTTCATTAGGACTAAGAAAGGATTTGATTTGATTCAGGATGAAACTGCTGAATGCCATTTTTTTTTAATTTAACCAGAGTTTTCGTAAATGTCCGGGAGAAATGTATGACATTGTCTTCATTTCGTGAAAATAACTTAAGATATTTTTTGAAATGTCAATGCACGAAAACATTCATTGATCAAAAAATAGTTAAGTGCTATGGACATATCTAGGGTTCAGAAAAGTAATTAAATCAGTCATAAGCTGCAAGCACATGCCACGCCGTTACAACGTTTATAGGTACTAACTTGGGCAAAAACTTCGGGTGATATACCATATCATCGTATAATCTATAAAAAAAATATTGTACCAAGTTAACAAACAGATATTACAAAACAAATTTTTGTCTTGTAATATTAAGCTTGTAAAAACTAACATGTTATCAATTATAATTGTAAAAAATATCACTCATTAGTCGTTAAATTGCTAAACCACGTCACCTAAATAATATAATTTTTTCCATTTTCTAAGTAAACAAAACGTGTTTCGCGTTCCGTTTCTCGAAACGACTTAACTGACCTTCGTGGTTAAGAAATAGTATTATTAATGCAACTTTTTACGTTTAAACAGTTAAGGAAAACAGACATTTAAATGTTATACTTGACATGCGTAAACCACATATGTTATTATTAAAACTTGCTTACCTTTTAATCTGCAGTCCAACAAGAAATTACACGTTTCCCAGAACACACGTTTTCAACACACGTAATAAGCTGACGATTTAATATTACTAAATTATGCGAATTACAAAATTCATAATAAACAGCCGATGGGAAGAGAACCCGTTTACGTGTTAAGAAATTCCACACAAACACCTTTGCATAGAACTGTGAAATTCCACTAAAAAATAATTGAAGAAAACTCTCTATAGCAATGGCAATGTTCATGCAAGAAGTTTTTAGTCTATTCACGAATGTACCACTCAAAAACGTTCTTTTTTTGAAAACATTCACTTCGCGTGCGCGCACTTGCGCAGACGTTCGCGTGTTCACTTGACGAAGCAACGACTGTCTCAAGCCGGGCCAATAGCCGCCTTGCATTCTCCGTAGATCAAGATATTATACAAACTAATTCGAATGGTAACTTGCCTTTCACGAAATGCCTTGTCTGGTATGTGTTTTTCAAAAACTGACTTATACCCCGCCTGAGTTGTTTAAACAAATCACTTTCTACCTTATTGTCACCGATTAAGTTTTAATATTGATTTTGGCTACAACTTGTCTTGAAGGTTTTCATCTCCCATTGACGAACAATTCTAATCTGATTAGCATAGTAAATAAAGTTCATTTTACGACGATTTCTACACTAAAGGGTATGAGACACGGTGTAATTAAGAATCATCTTTATTGACTTGTATTAACGTTCAAATTAGTGTTTATGGGCCAGTGAAGTTGATCACCTTAGAAGAAATGCTCGACCTCGGATGGTATGCGTAGTGCATGCGAACCTGCTTATGAGGCTTGCGTGGAATCTTGATATTTTGAGTAGGAATTGATGACGTAATAACCTTTAGGACAAGCCCCGGCCTACATATATTGTGCGGTTTCGTAAAAATCGCCTTTTTTAAGGTTCAGGTTTGGATGATCACTAGCGCCATCTCTCACGCGCGTGCAAATTTATTTATTTTAGTACGTAATAGGTAGGTCGATATTTTATTATTGTTTTATATTTTTTATTTCTATTTTCTTCGTCCTCCTTGTTCGTGTTATTAGTTACATATAGTTTGCCGTAGTTATAACGAAAACCTCCGATGTCGACTTGATTAAGAAAAGCTAAGAAGTTTTTTTCTAATATAGTAGACTGAAACTTTATTTGTTAAATTCTTCTTTTTAAATATGAATGACGCGAGTAATTTACCATTTACCTTTAATGTTTGACGTTTACATCGAGTATAAGTTACTTTAGAAAATAGTTCTTATGACTGTACATTTATCTACTACTTGTTTGTATGCAACAATAAAATAAAATATTAAAAATATTAATAAATATTTAAACTTGCTTACAGTGCCATTGACTATATTAAAAAGACTTCAGATTAGTTGCACGGTACAGAAGAATAGTACATAGCCCTGTCGTACCTACCAGGTGTCGTAAAAGGCGATTAAG
The DNA here is from genome assembly GCA_020976665.1 of Heortia vitessoides. Taxonomy (NCBI): domain Eukaryota; kingdom Metazoa; phylum Arthropoda; class Insecta; order Lepidoptera; family Crambidae; genus Heortia; species Heortia vitessoides. The sequence continues at coordinate 13,509,794 of JACJUM010002768.1, forward strand.
GTACCAAAACCGATAGGCAGCAGGACCCCCGTCGCAAAAGCTGTGCGCTGCAATTGCCAAAACGTTTGCCCAGCGTGGCAATTATGAGCATCATTCCCACCTTTCTTGGAGAGGCCTGTGGCAAACAGAGGACTTCTAATAGCCGGTATGATTTTTGAATTAAATATTGTTATAATATTTTCCATTAACCTTGGTTGACAATAATTCAACATTGGACATATTATAAAAGTCTTGGGTTCGATTCACGCTCGCACTTACTTTTTTATATTTGAGTTGATTGAATGAAAGGTGTATTGCGGTATACGATTATTGTTTATTAAAAAAAACTATTTATTAGATCTGGGTCAAACCAATTTTCGGTGGAAGTTTGCATTTATTTTTAAAGTTACAGGGGAGGGGGAGGAATACTTTTTCTACTTTTGGAAATGTCTCTCGCGATAATAATTTTAGTAAACAGTTTAGGAAAAGATGATATTAGAAACATCAATATTATTTTTGAAGACCTATTATATGGGTTTGATGAAAATAAAAACTGTTTAATTTTAAGTATAGGGAACGCTAAAAGTCGTTGTATTATTTTCGACACTTAACTTATTCAGTATTGTACATTTTACAACAGCATAACCTTATGTACAATGTCATTATACGTGCTATTAATGTTTATTTCTTATATATATATAGTCGTCAAACAAGCATAAAGTCAACGATAGCAAGCGTTTAGACGCTTGAAACATCACACTTGTCACATTACCCAGTAATTTTACGGCTTCTCTCAATCTTCAAACCGGAAAACAGTAATGCGAACGTTGTTCGGCGCCGATGTGTTAATGATCTTATAACCTTTTCGCCTCAATTACCCGCCGCCCTTAACCACTGCGGTATACAGGTCAAGTACCTCATACCTCGGCGATACCACAAAGTTGTTAAATATGACCTTAAATTGTTGTGCGTAACGCGTGAAAATATGTGTCGTAATGTTGCTTTTTAATACTGTTTATCTATCATCGAATCAGCTATTGTAATTCCACTGTTGGACATAGGCCTCCCCAAGAAAATACTCTCTTTGTATATTGCCTATAATGGCCGCGCTGGGCAACCACATGGGCAATCGCAGAGCGTGGCTTTCACGATGAGGATGCTGCTACCTTTTCCCGCCTTGTTTATTAAGTTGTTGTCAACACTGTTACGGATATACTGACATCTATCGGTTCTGGTACTTCAGCCGGTACAGGGAGAGGTAGTATTATACTGGGCCGGTACCAAAAAGGGTTTAAAATTCAGAAGTAAGTATGATTTAGTATTTGATATGTGATATTCATTGAAGTTGATAGAAAACTTGATGTACTTCATCAACAGGATCCGATAAAAATATACATATCAAATACAAATAATATATAAAAAATTGACAGATTTGGGTAGCGTGATCTGTTGCTCACCGTACTTGTTTAGAGAATTGTAAAAACGTATATTTAGTTTATACAACACTAGTGATTCCCCGCCATACGGTAGCAATGTGGATAAATATGGTAATTATGGGTTAATCCTGAAAAATAGACATATGTCATCGCGGAATTTTTTGTAGAAATTAGACAGCCTATTATATTACATAGATAATTTACCATCTTCTAAAAATCTGAAATCTGAATCTATAAATCTGTAATATAAAACTCCATCTCAAAATATTTTTCGAGTCGTCAATAAAACAGCAATATTTCAAAAATAGGAAGTACTAGATTCTATTATATTCACAATACTGATAACCCTGATAAGTTTAATGCAGGTTTATTATACGAGCCACATTTAATCTACAAGAAAGTCGTATCGCACAAATCTACCTCCATTAACAAATACCCAGGATATAAATTAATTATGTGATACTCCTACGGGAATTAAGTGCCGGGCAGCTGTTAAAAAGGTATGTTACCATTCGCACTTTCCCACTAGGCTTAATGGCGTTAGATCGTTTGCGATGTTTAGAAAACAAAAACTGTCACTCACGTACCGCGCTTCCGTCAAACGACGTGACTTCCCGTTTAATTTGGTGGCTCGTATATCAATAACCGAATCCCTATAGTTATGGTGATAAGGTTTACAATTGTAGTGTAAATTGAACGGTAGAAATTGTCACCAACCGGATCCTTATAATTAAGGGCGTAAGGTTTTAAATTGATAGAACTTGACTGTCCTGGTAATTTTTAATGTCCATGCACGCCGCCATTAAATGTGTAAATACAGGAACTGTAATATTAAACAGGGGAATTATTTGAACCTGCCTAGTTTACAGTAAAAATGAGTCATTTAAGAAAGATAATACTTTTAACCATTTATATAATAAATATTTGTTCTTTTGAGTGGGTGTGAAATATATATTCAAGTTCCCCTTTTCTTGGGGAGGCCTATGTCCAGCAGTGGACTACCAATGGTTGGTATGATACTATTTATGTAAAACATTCCGAGTTTCTAGTAAATAAGTTATCTGAATCATGTCGAGACGTGTCACAACTTCTCGTCGTAGTTCATCTTGTAGAACTTTCATTCTAACTTTTTATCCCCTAAAGAGTTGATTTTTGAAAACTATTTTACACGTGTTTCAAGTCTTTCAATGAAGAACTCATACTAAAATTCATACGAATAACTTCAAAAACGTTTATAGTATCATTGCACCCCCGTTTTACTCCCTAAGGGTGTGTAAGTGCTTCCCTACGTTATAAGAGCAACGCCTGTGCAAAATCTAAAAGAGTTAAAAGTTTCTAACCCTTGTAATACACTCATTTGCATAAAAAACGGGCGGTTTTGATTGTTAATCTTTAAAAAAATACGGTACCGAAATGATTTCAATCATTTGTACATGTTACTGACCGGTTTTAAAAAATGCCGTGATGTTTAAAACAGTACGTGCTAAATTCAAATTTTCGTTTGATTCAAGTTTTTACAGAAAACTACTATTTACCTACATTTTTGGTGCGAAGTTCCAAAAGATAATATCGTTTTTCATTACTCTTAGTAAATTTTTATGAATTTAATTGTCAAAGCTTCATTTATTGCTTTAGCTGCTTAGCTGTCTCAATAATGTTAGAGAAAGTGGAAAAAGCTACTAAAATTATTGCGCTGCTCGAAGAGGGTTGCAGCCAATGCTTCGTAGCTAAGAGGCTAAGTGTGAGTCGATCGACGGTTCTAAGGACCTGGCAGCGGTATCAAGACGCAGGTTCCGTCGAGAGAAGGCCTGGTTCTGGAAGAAAACCATGTACCCAACCACGGGACGTTTTCGGGTGAGTCGCGCATTGAGAAATCGCAAGTCTTCGTATGTGGACCTTAAGAACAACCTCGAAGAAGTAAGAAATGTGCATAATAATCTATGGACGGTCAGGAGGAGGCTCCTCGCAGCCAATATACGCAGTCATCGCCCGGCCCGCGGCCCAGGCTTAGGTTTGCTCGAAATTGTGAGTCATGGACTTGAGAAGACTGGAGTAGGGTATTATTCTCCGATGAAGCTAGGATATCTCTGATCGCTGAAGATCGACGTCAGCGAGTGCTACGAAGATGAGGAGAATGCTTTGCAGAGGCTTGTTTTGAAGAAATCACACTTTATGGTGGGGGCTCTGTTATGTTTTGGGAAGTAATAAATTCAATGGATCGTACAGAGTTAGTCTTCATTGAAAACGGCTCACTGACTGGACATCGATACATAACGGAAGTTGTATTTCCTCATGCACAACCCGCATTGGCCGCTTTAACGAAGACAAATTTTTTATGGTCGACGACGCTCGCGCCCGCCGGTCTGGCGATGTGGAAGCGTATGTGCAAGAGGTCGGCATTGGTCGTTTGGATTGTTCAGCTCGAAGTCCTGACCTCAATCCTATAGAGCATCTCTGGGACGTTCTGAAACGACGCGTGAGATCAGTACAACCGGCTCCGCAGACCATCACAGAGCTAAAGAATGTGATTACTGCGGAGTGGGAATGTATTCCGCAAGCAAGTATACGGGATATCCTCGCTAGCATACCCAGACGAATTCAAGCTGTGATTTCAGCTAGAGGGGGTCACTCTCGATACTAAAAAGTTATCTGCTTTTACTTTATTAAAGAAAAAACAAACAAAAATCTTTGTTAACTTTTACTTCTCGAGAATATGCACTACTAGCGAGCATACACTACTAGTGAACTTTAGCATTAAAACTCAAATGTTATCAAAATTTTATAATAATACTGACGAAAACGATTATTTGCTTAATAATTTACAAAATTGTAAAAGTAAAACTACCTATAATTATTGTTAGTTAAATGAGAACGCTACCATTAAGATTTGTTTTGTTGTCTTTACTGCGAGCCATCTTGCATGTCAGGTTAGGGGTGTCCACTTTGAAAAAGAATCGATGTTTTTTCGGTTCGATATATCGAAACTGTACATCGTTTTATTTCGATGTATTGGAAGAAAATATCGTTGTTTTGTATAAATCGAGTACTTTTTAAAGATGTTTTTATAATGCACTAATTTAAGCATTGTATAATTAAATAAACGGTAAAATAAAAGCCATACATGACATATTAAAAGACACACATTATATATTAAAAGTAAGAACAAAAAAAACATCCGCGTTTATTTTTATAAGTTTGTTATATATATCCTATCCTATTTCCAGTGTTCTTTTGGAAGACTGCAAAAACAACATTTTATTTATACGTTTATCTTTCAGCCTATTTTTTTGTTGATTCACGACTTGTGCTGCTTTAGAAAATAAACGTTCAGATGGGACTGAAGTTCCTACCATAGTCAAGTATTTGTATGCAATTGAATGCAGTTTAGGAAGCTGAATCTTGAGATCATTCCAAATTTCTAAAGAGTTTTCACTTAATCTGGCTACCGGGCTACGCAAATAAATAGATAGTTCATCTGAAATAGAATCGTCAGATTTTACCGTTTTCCAGCTTTTGTGAACTAATTTGTGGTGATCGTCCCACAGCGAAATTTTTTTCTTCTTCTTCTTCTGGTTTTTCAGAATTATCTAAAGAATCAGATTCCTAGGTCTCGTTTTGTACTCTACTTATCATTTCCTTTATTTTTGAGACAGCCGTGGAGTAAGACAGCGAGTCTGTGAAATGCATTTTCTTAAACCGCAGGGTCCAAGATTGTGGTACAGCGAAAAGTGTTACTCTCACTATAGTGCCCATTCTCTTATCAATTTCTTTTAAGACCCATGACTGCAATTCTTGGGCAAGAGATTCTTCGACTTTAATAAGTTTAACTTTTAAAAGAAGACAAGGTATAAATGGTATTACTTTACTGCTAGTGCTTCAATCGGTCGCAGGATTTGTAAACTGAAGAAAGAACAGATAACTCTGACGCAGTTAGCATCGGTGGTGCATTTTTATGACGAATTATTATATTATCGATGACGGTGCGAAGCTCCAAAAATCGTTCGATCATATAGTATGTACTGTTCCACCATCTCGTTGGGACCTCTTGGATTAATTTTGTTTCTTTCTCGGTTGCTTTACGCAGCTCATTGCTAGCTACATTGCTTTGCTTGAACCAAATGACTATTTCTTTAACTTAGTTTATCAAGTTTCGCAGATTAGCACACTGAGAAAAGTAAAGACATCATTGACATGTAACCTGCTTGGAAGGTAAATAAAGCAGACTACCTTTCAATAACATTGACTCGAGAGCTAAACACCCACTGCAGCTTATTCACACAGACTTATGTGGACCGATGGAGCACACATCACTTGGAGGTATGAAGTATTTCATTACTTTTATTGATAACTTTACAAGAAAATTTCATGTTTATTTTTTTGAAAGACAAACTGAGTTTACTTGAAGTGTTCAAAGATTACAAATGCAAAGTAGAGAATTAACTTGGTTCTAAGATAAAAATTATTCGATCAGACAACGGGAAAGAATACTGTAACAAAGACTTTCTTGAGTACGCATGGAATAGAACATCAAACCAGTATTCCATATTCACCCCAACAGAATGGCCTAGCAGAAAGGATGAATAAGGACCTAGTTGAAAGAGCCAAGTGTATGTTGTTTGATGCTCATTTGTCAAAACAGTTTTGGGCAGAGGCGCTTGCGACTGCCACTTATATAGTTAACAGGTCACCCACTAAATCACATCACGTAAAGATTGTAGTATTGGTATTATTGGTTCTGAAGTAATGGCTCAAATACCTAAAGAAAAACGTCGAAAATAGGATTCTAAATCTAGAAAGTATATATTTATTGGTTATTCTGAGTCTAGTAAAGGATATCGGCTGCTTGATCCTGACACTAATACAATTACAAAGAGTAGTGATGTGGTATTTTTAGAAAATGTTCAGAAATTTGATCATAATGTGTACTTACCTACAAGTGAACCTGAAATACAGTTACCTGAAGAACCCTGCAAAGAAGAATCCCAGGTCAGCATAGATCAATCTTCAAGTGACGAGTATCAGTCAGGTGATATAGATGACCCATCCTACGTGCCAGAGGAATCAGTAGACCTTTCAACGCCAGCACGTAATATACTTACGCCCACGTAGAGCTGTCCAGCGTGCAGACGGAGATGACCATGATGTGAGTTACTTTTGTCCCATATTTAATTTGAGTGATCCTGTCACCGTTGATGAAGCTCTTTCATCCCCATGAAAAAGGCCATGCAGAAGATTTACCATCGGATAAAAGAGCTTTACCATGTAAGTGGGTATTTAATAGTAAAACAAATAATAAGGGTGATATTGTTCGTTTTAAAGCGAGATTAGTAGTAAAGGGATGTGCCCGGAGAAAGGGGAAAGGTTATGATGAGGTTATTGCCCCTGTGGTAAGATATACTTTAGTCCGGTACTTGCTTGCTCTAGCTGCGAAATACGATTTAAAGATGATTCAGATGGATGCCATCAGTGCATTTCTTCAGGGTGATATAGACACTGAACCAACCAGAACCAGACCTGTATGAAGAAAATGATCAGGTATGTCTCCTTCTTAAATCAATCTATGGACTAAAGCAATTAAATAATGTTCTACTTAAAATTGGACTGGAAAGATCGAAGACAGATAGCATTTATGTGTGAACGAGTCAATAATGTTTTTCATTGCTGTGTGGGTGGACGATTTTATGATATTCACAAATAACAAGAAAACTGCAACAGATGTCCAAGAAAAATTGCAGCAAGAATTTTTTATGAAAAATTTGGGTGAGATACAGCAGTGCATAGGCATAAATATACATAGAGATCGTGAGGCAGGTGAGATCATGTTAGACCAAAAGAAATATATAAACATGCTATTGGAACGCTGTGGCATGTCTGAATGCAAACCTGTTTGTACTCCGATAGAGGTTAATGTTAAATTTGAAAAGAAATCTGAGAATGAAGTTAGCACTTTCACATATAGAGAAGCAGTTGGCAGTTTGACATATTTGACAGGTTACACATCCAGATATCACTCGTGCTGTTAACAAATTAAGTCATTACTGTAATGATCCGGGAATACGACACTGTCTTGGAGTAAAAAGAGTCATGAGGTACTTACAAGGAACTAAAAGTTTGAAACTGTGTAATCTCAGAGAAGAATCTAGAGAAATAACTGGCTATCGTGATGCAAACTGGGCCATCTTGCATGTCAGGTTGCGAACATTGTTTTCTTCCTTCCATGCTTTTTCTGTACCGGTGACATTGCAAATAAATACGTTCGTGCATTTTACACAGCAAGATTAATAATTAATTTTTCCACCTTAATATCATCAATTATCAAACAAACCAATAGTAACATTTGAAAGGGTTCATTACTTAGGTGCTCGTTTTTTTTGCAATTGAGTGTAGTTTAGGCTCAGCGTTGATATGTCATTTTGTCCGCTTCTCATTTTGTATGTGCAGATATTAACATGTTATGGTTATTAGAAAACATCTATTCACAATTCTGTATGTAAGAAATATAATACAGATGAATATTGAGATTAATGAATGTTGAAAATAGGATGATACGTTAGGATAGAAGCAAATGGAAATCTATTGTCATTTTCCTCGGTGGAAAATATGTTGTTTATGTTATTATTTCTATTAAAATATTAAATGTATTCATTTATATATAAATATATATTTTTCCTATGAATCTATGTATGGTTTTATATGCATTATATGCATGTTGATTCTGTAACATAGATAGTAATGTAATGTAGTATAATGTAGATAGATATAACCTAAATAGAATAGTACAAAAATATATTTTTTATTCATATGAAATTTATATTATTCGAAAGATAATCTTCTGGCATTATAATTTAAATATGATTTTTGGCATATAACCGCCACGGCTGGGTCGGAAGTAGTGTAGTTAGTAGACGTCCAATTTTCGATGACTTTCCAACATTGACACCACCACCGGTAATGACGCGGCGAATGTTGTCCTCCAAGTGGTATCACCCGCGTAGGTACCGTTCCCGTGTTCCCGAATTATGGATAATAAAAGTTACCTAAGTTACTTCTTGGGATGCCCCAAGCAGTAACTTAGAAACTGGAAACATATTTTTCAGCCCATTGATTCGATATAAATAAACATGACATTCAACGTTTATATAAGTTAAGTTAAAGAGGTATAGTAACCAAAAAAACTATTTCACGCGGACGAAGTCGCGGGCACAGTTAGTTTTGAATAACATCTCATGAAACTGTTACTATACATTGTCAACCAAATGGGTGGAGACATGGTGGCTAGAAACACAGACTTTGAGGTTAGTTCAGGCACCAGCCTTCCACAATAGATTATAAGAAACTCCGTAACAATAATTTATATCATAGAATTAAGTCTGTTTATTGTAGAACAAATAAATGCATTATTATTATATTATTACATTCACTTGAAATAGTGTAGCTTAATTGCACCAGGGTAGAAATAGGCAACATAATTCCCGTCGCAAAGAAACGCTCTGCGATAGCTATACTATTTGCTACGATTGTCTACAGTTGCCCATTTCCGCTTTGTGCATTTGAGCTACTCTGTTTCGGATGGATATACTGCCATCTGTCGGTTCTAATACCTCAGTCGCCTTTTACGACACCTGGTACGGTACCTCACGGTTTACGTCAGCGGATAGTGGATTAAACGGGCAAAGCCCTTAATCATGAACACTTCCCTAAAACCTTCAACGTCCAATACGAAACTACAAACCAGTAATAGCCGTGGGAAGGCCTTCAATTGCCTTTGTGATCGAAAAAAAGTTGATTAATGATTGTGACAACGCATTGTGTTAAATAAGCTTATTTGTACATACATATCTTTCTCTAGGAGACGATTGAAGTGTTTTTTTTTAAGAGACGATGTCGACAAACAAACGTACAGTCCACGTTAGTTAGCGTCGCTGCAGCCCATAAACGCTCGTAATATCACAAGGATATCACTAACGCGTTGCCTAACCTTGTGACTTGAGGATATAATTCCACATTATCATCATTACAGCCATTGGAAGTCCACTGCTGGACAAAAGCCTCCCACAGAAAGGGGGAGCTTTGCCCATAATTGCCGCGCTGGCCAAGCGAGTTGCCAATCGCAAAGCGCAGCTTTCACCGGAGATCCCGCTGCCTATCCCCGCCCTGTGCATTTGAGCTACACTATTTTAGATGGATATACCGCCATCAGACGGTTCTGGTACCTTAGACACCTCTTACGACGCCTGGTACAAGAGGAGATACTATTATATTCTGCCGGTATCTTACGGCTTAGTTATATTTATTTAGCCATAATTACAAATACTAACATTCCGGTTTGTATCTTTTAAAAGGCGGGCCGTTTGTTCTAGACTTAGACCTTCTCCTGAAAATGCTAACAAAAGGACAGTAGTAGCATAATACTCGTATATGATTCTAGAGGCGACTAAGGTACCCGAACTGACCTGATGGGTAGCGGTATTCCCGTTTGCGAAGCTACGCTCTGCGATTGCCACCACGCATGCGCAGTGCAGTAGTTACGGGCAAAATTCCCACTTTCTAGTGGAGGCCTATGTCCTGCATGACTGTGAAGCAGTACCATAATGGCGCTGAATCTGATAAGTTAGGTACCACAAGTTGGATAATAAATGATTACTGTATACTATATATTTTATGTTATGGTTAATGTATATACACTCATTTGCAAAAAACGGACGGTTTTGATTTTAATTCTTTTTAAAAAAATATGGTACCAAAATGATTTCAATCATTTGTACGTGTTACTGGCCGGTTTTAAAAATGTCGTGGTGCTTAAAACAGTACGTTCTAAATTCAAATTTTTATGTGATGCTTGTTTTTACAGAAAACCACTTTTTATCCTACATTTTTGGTGTGAAGTTCCAAAAGATAATATCGGTTTTCATAACTTTTAGTCCATTTTTATGAATTTATTTCATATTCTTAATTGTCAATGCTTCATACATTACTGTTTAGCTGTCTCAATAATGTTAGAGAAAGTGGTAAAAGCCACCAAAATTATTGTGCTGCTCGAAGAGGGTCATGGACTCAAGAAGACTGGAATAGGGTATTGTTCTCCGATGAAGCCAGGATATCTCTGTTCAGTGAAGATTGACGTCGGCGAGTGCTACGAAGACGAGGAGAACGCTTTGCAGAGGCTTGTTTTGAAGAAATCACACCTTATGGTGGGGGCTCTATTATGTTTTGGGCAGGAATAAATTCAATGGATCGTACAGAGTAAGTCTTCATTGGAAACGGCTCACTGACTGGACATCGATACATAACAGAAGTTTTAACGAAAACTATTATTTGCTTATTAATTTACAAAATTGTGAAAGTAAAACTACCTATAATTATCCAACAAACCAATACTAGCATTTGAAATGGTTCATTGTTTAGGTGCCCGTTTTTTACAAATGAGTGCAAATGTACATTGCCTAATTAGCATTATTTTATTTTGAAGTCATATTTATTTTCCAATTCAGCCACCCGATTCTTACAAATAGGTTAGGTAAGTCCAAGTTTGTACTGTCTATGACTTTCATTGTGGTTACTTGTAAGTTAATTTAAATGGTTCTATCATATAATAGCTGTGCCCGCGACTTCATCCGCGTGGAATAGTGACTTTAGGCAGCATAGCTATATAAGAAAATAAATTCCCTCTTACATATTTTTTGCGTAGCGCACGCAACGATAGTTCTCAAATCCGCTAAACAGTAGTGTTCGCATTACTGTGTTCCGGTTTTTTCAATTGTGAGAGAGGCAGTAAAATTACTAGGTAAATGTGACGTTGTATCTTCAGTTCACAAGGTTGACGACACGTTAGTCAAAATCCTTCTGATGGCATTAGCGTCTATAACGCGAGTTTACCATCAAGCGGACCGTATGCTTGTTCGCTGACTTCATAATTTTAAAACAAAAATCTTCGATCAACAGCAGCGTGATGTTATAAGCCAAAATTCCTTCTTATTATATCAGCTATCTGCCCGTGAAAGCCCTATCAAGATTAGACCAGCCGTATCAGAGGTTACCTCAAACAAAAGCTTTAATAAAATGCTATTTACTCATACGTACCGGCAGAGTAGAATTGTACCTCCCCCAATTACATGCCCGCCCCAATCGTAAGAGGCGATTTTGGAACCAGAACCGTAAGATGTCGGAATATATATCCGAAGCAGTGCAGCTTAAATGCACAGGGTGGAGATGGGCAGCAACATCCCTGTGGCGAAAGCTGCGCACTACAATTGCCAACACACTTGCCCAGCGCGGCAATTATGGACGAAATTCCCCCTTTCTTGGTAGGCCTATGTCCAGCAGTTGACTTCCGACGGCTGGTATGATGATAATGATGATCACCGTGTATCATGTACATCATATGCATTTAATTAAAATGCAATTATTTAATATTACAGACACTCCAATTAAATTTTTAGGTTTTAATTATTACTAAGTTTGTTGCCTCTAATGATTTCACTATACGATCATATTTGAGATTCGGAAATAGGATTTCGGGTTATAAAAAAAACATGTACAAAAATACACAGTTTATTTCTTCTTTCATTTGTACATGACTGTGACAAGCTTATAATATATATATCTAATGGTATACTGAAAGGCTAGTAATTACAACTATAGGTAAGGTACATAAACAAAACTATATTCCATGAACATTTTTTTTTGTCATTAACCATAGCTTTTGTCATTTTCTTAAAAAATAATAACATATCATTCTTAAAAAGCGGTTCCGTAATATATTTTATAATTTATAACGATAATTTTGATTGAAAAAAGAACATGAGATCCATAGACAAGCACCGTCTCGCGCTACAGTCAAGTTATTGCAAAATGGATTTAAAATATCTGAAATAAGGTTCAGATTGCAATATTGATTTACAAATCACTTGACTGTAGCACGGTCGGCAGTCAATAGTTTCATTTTCAAAAATTCGCCGATTTCGCTAATTCCCAATTCGAACTTTATTTTACGATCAGCCGATGATCAATTAAAAATAAATATTATTACAAGAAAAGTTTACTAAATACTGAAATTTTGAATTCTTTGGCATGAATGTAAAAAACAAATATTTAGATAGATATATTATTTGCCTCTTTTAGCGTAAACATAACCTGAAATATTTAAACTTTGACTTTTTTTTCTAATAAAAAACAATAATTTACGAAACCGCCATTTTACATTTGTTTATAAGCTACAGGATGTCCTAAATATAATAAACATGTTTGTACTAAAATAACCTCTACAAGATCTAATTTTGATATTTGATTTTAATAATACTTTTCAGTTACAAAATTTTGAAAATTCCATCTTAATACCGACTAGATTCACACCGAACATTAATATAAAATAAAAACTGCTTTTTACAAAAAAAAATTTTTTTTGAATCATAAAACTTAATAATTTACAATATTGATTTAAGAAAGTATTGCCAACTTCTCAAATAAGTACAGGAATGCTTGAATAATTCGAGCGAATTGGTTTCACAAAAAATGCCTTTAAAAATGTAGGTGCTATACAAAATACTAAAATTAGGTATTTACGTTTTAGGTTACCAGGTGGCTATCAAACTCGGTCGGATATTTATAATATTTATTTAGTGATATTAATACCCACTAGAAACCAATAGAGTCACACTATATTCCAAATTCTGATTAATATTTAAATGACCTTCAAATATCAATTGTCACACATACAACTTAAACTCACTTAACATCAGGTTTATTTTATTATATTGACTCGCCTGCCCGATAACGAGCGCGGGGCACGCAGTTACCATTTGGCATAGTCGCTCATTAATGAGCGGCCTTGTCTTTCCCTCCGGTGGCGCTAGAATTGACCAATACCAATTCCGAGATTTCTCAATATTTATTATTGACGGTGTTTATATTTTTTTACCCAATAAAAAACGCGTGCCCCCCTCCCATTCCTCGCCCCGCCCTATCAGGCCGGAGCGGGACAATAGAAATAACTTTAGCTAGATGTATATCAGAATACCAAAATGTACCGTGACCCTATTTGGTTAACTTAAACATTATCTGACCCTGACGCACGCTGTCCTGTCAGTACATATTTATCCATAACATATATCATATAAACTTCTATGAACATATCGCTCTTTTAAAGGAAAAAACAAAACACCATCAATGAATATTCAAAAATAGAATCTATAGTTACTTGACGTTAGTGGTCTTTTTAAAACACCGTTACGTTACAGTTGTGTCGATGTTCTTGCAAAGGAGCGATATACTATATGGGCTTGCTTCCATAGAGATTAGGCAAATGATGCCGGTAGGACGTCCACTGATGGACATAAGCCCCTGCAATCTCCAACGGAACCAATTGAAAGTGGTCTAGTCAGATCGTCTGTGGACATCCTACGATGCGGCTCAGAGTTTATCGACCTCAGATATTCCTTATATCTGTTACACTCTCAAATATTTCTTATTCCTTTAAAATGTGATAAAAGATCCCTGCTGAAGTATTCCAAAGGAACTATAGAATGGGGTTCTTTAAAGGAAATATATAAGGTAGTTCTTAGTAAACGCATATATTCTAAGACATTTTCTTTATAATTTTCTCCCTGAAAATAAGTAACATAAATACTTATTATATAATAAATATATATTCAATTAAGGGGTTCATTAACGAACGGAATACTGAAGGGTCGACTAACAGTTTTTCTCTCCATATAAAGGATATATGACCCCCTGAGGTACCGAAATCGACAGATGGCGGTATACCCATCCAAAACAGTGTAGTTCAAATGCAATTGGTCAGGGATGTGTAGCAGCACTCCCGTCGCTAAGCTACACTCTGCGATTGCCACCACGCCTGCTGAGCACGGCAAATATGGGCAGAAATCCTACTTAGGGGAGGCCATTTGTTCAGCCGTGGACTTTCTACGGCTGCTCATTTGTTTGCCTAATACTCGTAATCACAAAAAAAACTTATCGCCAGTTATACTTCAATACCGCCTATGTAGCTTTAGCAAATAAGGACTATATTCCATCTTTTCTAATTGAATTTTCAACTTTATTTGCAACTGTTACTTACGTGGTATTGCACTGACAAAGTTCATAGGCTAGTCTGACGGTATTCATTTTAATATCAGACGGGCCGTATGCTCATTTGCCATTCAACATCATCATCATATCAGCCATTGGAAGTCCACTGCTGGACATTGGCTACCCCAAGAAAGGAGGAATTTTGCCCATAATTGCCGCGCTGGGCAAGCGTGTTCGCTATCACAGAGCGCAGCTATCGTGACGGGAATGTTCCTGATTTGCCATTATTGTAGTAAAAATACATCTAGGTAGAATATATAGAATTCCTATAATACGAGTTCACACAAGGCTACATATCACAATCACAAAATTACAACTCGCACAGACTGACTATGGTCAACAAAATGGCGTCTTTATATCTCCTGTAAGTCCTCTCGCTCGCTCGTATAGTGTAACAATAGTGCACGAGCGAGACAAAAACATGGAACTCACTATATTTACGGACAACGACATAACATTACAACACAAGTGCTTTAAGCGACTTATTTCAGAGTCAGATCAATATATATATTTTCTTTTTCGATCGAACCTATTTTTCTGGACTGAAGAGGGTGGGGTGGCCCGTTAATGAGCGACCCTGTGCCAGTATTCACCTGCGTGCCCAGAACAATATATGGACATGTTATGTGAATTTATTTATTTAAATTTATTTAACTATGTTTTATTATGATATATATTATATTATAAAGCGGAAGAGTTTATTTGTTTGTTTGTTTAAACGCGCTAATCTCAGGATCTACTGGTCCGATTTGAACAATTCTTTTTTTGTTGGTTATTCCATTTATAGAGAAAGGATTTAGGCTATATAAAATTACGCTGAGACCAATAGCAGCGAAGCGTCAGTGAGAAATGTTGCAAAAACAGGGAAAATTATTCACATTTGAGGGTTTCGTCGCATGCGCTGCATAAATGGTTTAAGTTATTCAAAAACTATGTATGAAAGAATTCTTCCTTTTTAATAATAAAAAAAAATGTCTGTGACAGTATATGTCTATCTCTCAAGATTTACTCATAATTACATTATTTGTCTACGAAGAAGGCTTGCTACCATTATAATGTGCAAGCAGGCCGCGCGGCGGCGGGTGAGAGGGAGGTGGGCCTCGCCCCACCGCCGTGCTTGCCACTACCACTCGCGAGTGTATCTTTGCGAGGTACGGAACGGTTGAATACAGCGTGCTTTATTTTCAACAAAAATAAAAAAATAATTTATGCCGAAGTACTTTGACCCATTATTTTAAATACATTGTTTTTTTACATATTATTTAAAAGAAATCTTATTCACGATTATACAATAACATAAACCAACGTGAGCAATCAAAAAATAATCTCTATAGTTTCCGGCAACCGCGCGAACGAAGTCGCGGGCACAGCTAGTATTATGATATATATGAAATATCGTGTCGCTTATAATATATAAAATTCTAAGAATCTCTCTGTCACTCTACAGAATTGGAATAGTAATCATGAATATATCCTTTACGTGACAGTAAAATTCCGTCCAAATTATAAAATACGCCATTTTGTTTTTCATACAGACTTATGCTGCGCGAGTTACACAGTCTAATTTAATATATAAAAATCTAGATTCTAGGCTAGAGATTACAACGTTACAATCTAGTCTCACTTCACATTTAACTTTGCATTAATATATATAATTATTTGTTTGTGATAAATCAGGGTTACACAATAAAATATAAATCGAGAAATTAATTAAAAGAGTTTTATAGTAATTTTATTTATAAAACCTCTAGTTTTAAAATTAAAAATAATAATAATAAATAAATACTTAATTATTACTAATCGTGTACAAATAGATAAATTGTAATAATTGCCATACCTAAAAAAACTAACTACTGTCGAAATTAAACTGTGGTAGTTATTCATAATTAAAGTGCTCTCATAAAACCTACCTACACTACAGTTCAAAATGTGAAATTCCCAAATTTCATGCCGAGTAAAAAAACATTTTTGAGATTGTTTTGTTATTTATTGTATTAAAGAGTTGTCATTCCGGGATAGTGTTGCCAGGATAAAAACGGTCATAGTTAGGTTTGTTAATTGACTGTCCGGCCACTAACAAAAGACGGTGTCCGGCTTTGGTTAGGTGATTTTTTTTAATGGTTTTAAATTTAAATTTTACCTATTAATTCTAAAATACAAAACCGTCAAAAAACTAAGGTGTCCGCCTTTTTACCCAAATGTCCGGCGAAACTGAGTGGTCTGTCCGGCTATTAGGTTTACCAACTTAGCAACCCAATTCCAGGCATTTGAAATTTTGGAAATTTGACATTCTGGCCTGAAGCGATAAAAACTACCTAGGCAGTAACAATCTACAATCATTTATTTTTTTTTAACCTGTGTCCAAAGTTCTTTACTTCGAATGAGAAGAAGCTTAATTGTACTAATTGTAATTAATTCTTAAACTTCAATAACATATGTCGCTGTAAAATACTGTATACTACATAGTGATAACTTCATTAAGAATAAGGTTACAACCACCCTCAAAGTTTGTTCAGTATTGACAATAAAAATGCACTCACAAAAATCTATGACTACCCGACAGACTCCTCGCATCAGTCGGGAACAATCCAACTGTCGTATATATTCTGCCAGTCGATTTGCTTGAAGTATGGGTGTTTCTTTATCTCTTCTATACCATCTTTGCCGGCGCCCAGTCTTTCTGATGGCTCGTATGTTAATAACTGGAAATTTAATTGGAATTATTTCGTTTTTTCTTCGAGCAAGTCGTCAAACAAGCATGCCGTCATGATAGTGAGCGTCACTGCAGGTTAAAAGACGCTCGTAACATCACAAGGATATCACTAGCGCGTTGCCAACTTTGTTATTTGAAGATATTATGTCACATTACCCAGTAGTTTTATTGCTTCTCTCATCCTTTAAACGAGGAACATTGCTATTTGGCAATAGAAATTGGTGAAAGTAAGGTACATAATGCATGTATATACTCGTATGTAAGTTGTATTAGCCGTGTGGTACCGGTAGAGTAGAATAATACCTCCCCCTGTACGGAACTAATATTGTACTTAGGGTGAGTCCGTAATAAGCTGTAGAATTGGCGAACCAACAGAAGCATACATTTAATGTTTTATTTCTTAGATTTAGAGTTTTAAACAAGTCTAATGTTCCAACTGTTGGTATTTCATGTTCTTTTGTTACCTGGCCTTTTGAAACCAATTCTGCTTTGTCTAGTACAAGATCTATTGCATTTCAAAGCTCTTTTAATTCTTTTAATAAAATATTGTTTAGCACGCCCTTATGGTTGTGAAAACCATCGTGGAGACTAGTCCATTATCTTAGATGGCGTTAATAGATGGCGGCTTCGTACTGAGACCACCAATCTTGCCCAGCGAGGCAAATACATTTTTTGATGATGATGAAGAGATATATTTAAAAAAACATGTTATTCTGTGAAACCATAAACACATGGGCCTGTATTATTTCTCCCAACGACCAGTTAAACCATCATTTGACAGGACCGATGGCGCATTCGGTAGTGTTGCTATTTTGTGCAGCAAGGGCCGTATGTTCGATCCCAAACGAGCACAAATATTTATAAGATGAATATTTATGCATGATACGTGTCTGGTTTTTGTATTTAAAAATTATATTTATGATTACTTTGTTGTCTGTAACATAAGTGCTTTGAGTGACTTATCTCAGATTCTGGTCTGGAGTCTTCTTTGTTACAAACGTACAAAAGTATTGTTACAAACGTACATAAAGCTTATTTTCATAGTTATATTTTAAGTAGGATTTTCAATTTTATTTTAAACTTATAGATATTATTAAGTGTAGTTGGAGATGTAGTTTTAATATGGTGAAAATAATTTTAATATCGATCTAGTAATATTTGACTCGATAAACAAACAATCAAATCGTTCCTACATTTTATGATATTAGTAAAATAGATAAAAATAAATTGACGACGCTAACTGGCGCGTGTATAAATTAACTAACGTTATATATAAATTAATGAACGTTGAGGATACAAGTAAAGTATGTGTGGATTGAAAGCAAATAGTAATCAGTAGTGACTGCTAACATTGGAATACAAGTCAAGTAAGAAACTATCTCGTGTCATACCTGAGTCAGCAGAGACTCCACTTCAACTGAAAGCCCTTCGGGTAACTGCAATATTGTGTGACTGGTGAATATACTCTTGTGGTAGAACGACATGGGCTGGAAATCAAAATAACATCACTTAAGGTTTTATTTAAATAAAAAATTTTATATTTTAAATAATTTTTACTATAAAAATAGTCAATAGTCTAATATACGATTGACCTGGTGGCGCAGATGGTAGTGATCCTATTTTGTGCATTGTGAGTTCGATCCCCACCCAGGATAAATATTAATATGATAGTATTTGTATTTGTTCTGAGTCTGGGTGTAAAATATATGTACTTAAGTATTATATTTGTGATTCTTGTATAGTCTGACGTCTATAACACAAGTGCTATAAGAGACTTATCTCGGAGTCAGATCAATGTATGAGATGCTGTGTGAATTTATTTATACTTTGGTCTAGTTGGCCCATTACAAGCACTTTTGAATCTTAAATAAAATAATAATAAAAAAAGTAATAATACTATGAATGTATCCAATAAGTGTATACATAATTATAGATAATAAAGACGACCCTTATGACCCAATGGATCATAAATCATCAGAATTATGATCACTTGGGTCATCAATACAAAAAAAACATCTTGTCGCAAGTTCCAGGCGGGACTCGAACTCGTATTTTTCCCATGCCGGGGGAACTGCACTACCGTTGCGTTACCATGACCTTAGACACGACCTTAGAGGACCTTAGACCTTAGACCTTAGACCTTAGAGGACACGAACGAACGTATCCCAGTATTATTTTTGCGCTTATAAATCAACGCCATCTTTTCAAACTAGCTTTAAGACAATGGTTTTCTGTTTCGTGTAATGGTTGACTGGGAGATATTGCCAACTGGCATTAAGTCCGCACATTTGTACATTTTGTAATACTTTGTGCAATAAAGTACAATAAATAAATAAATAGTTTGTTAGCCCCGATGCCGTTATGTGTTTAATTAGGGCCAACTACTATATAGGCGGTGTTATACCTTTATCATAACCAGTTTTACTTGCAGGATCCTTTCTAATGGGTTATAAACCATATATGCCTTAATGCATAAACTTATGTGCATAATTATAGATAATAATGATGATCCAAAAGATCATTAACGTCATCTAACACAGTAAAACAACGTTACCAGCCATTGTAACTCCACTGCTGGACATAGGTCTCTCTAAGAAAGGAGGTTTTTTGCCCATAATTGCCGCAAGCTATAGCATAGCTGGGCAAGCGTGTTGGCAACCGCAGAGCGCAGCTTTCGTGACGGGGATTCGGCTGCCCATCCCCGCCCTGTACATTTGCTGCCTTGTTCCGGACGGATATACCGCCATCTATCAGTTCTAGAACCTTAATCGCCTCTTACGATTCCTGGTGTAGTGGGAGGTACTATTCTACTCTGCCGGTACCTCGCGGCAGGCTTCAAGCGAAAAAATTTCCCCACCAGAATAAGGGAACAGCACTCACCACTCCACATAGCAGTTCATACATAACCGCACCGAAGCTCCAATAGTCACAAACCCTGTCCAGGGTATCATCTCTCTCGCTGTCGACCACGGTGTTCACATACAACTCTGGCGCGACATACAAGTTCACGAGCCCCGGCTTCGTCTGCACTTTGGAGAGCGCCATGTCTATGCCGGGGTAGCTGATGAAGTAGGTTAGGATTATCTGGCCGCGATCGCCGAGCAGGATGTTTGTGGGGTTCAGATCTCTGCAATTGATAATCGTTAATACATTATTGTTATTCATTTCAATGTGTGAATTAAGATAGGAAAGATACAGATTCGATTCCGGATTGATACGTAAAACAAGTTGACCTTTTCCTAGTAAATATCATGTTAAATATAATTCAGCATTTTCTATAAATAGACCTTTTCAAAGTAATTAAGTAACTATTACGTCCTTATCAATTCCTTTAAAATTGTAAAAAAATTGTCATTTGAGTGTTTGTAGGTAAAATTGCTTACAACATTGAAGAAATTACGCTCATTTACTAGCACGAAAAGAACCGCGGGGCAAATTTTACTTCTATCTAAATATTCCTATTTCTATTGTTGTTACAACATCATCATTTTCACATCTTTTTTTACATCACATTAATCTCTTATCGCAGCATTCTTTAATCTATCTCTTAAATTCACACCATACATACTTCGAAGCTTTTTACACAACATCTCATACATTGACCTGACTCTATGGTAAGTCGCTTAAAGCACTTGTGTTATGGACGCTAGACAACAGAGGAATCACAAATATCACCATATAAATGATTGCCACGGGTGGGGATCAAATCCACGCCCCTTGGCGCATAAGATAGGACCACCACCATTTGCGCTATCGGGCCCGTCAACCGTGGATATAATGAAAACACAAGGCATAACGGCTCGTCATGGTGGCATCACATGGCATGATCTGCTGATGCTGAAGCTCTACTCTGATCTTTCCTGACTGGTCGACATAACGAAGTGTCGATGCATCGTGATTGTGATGAAATTAGGCACAGATAATCTTTAGACCCTGCGGAAGGGCACAGGCTATTATTTAATTCGAAATAAGGATTGTAAGTGGTCAAAAGGGGGGATCAAAAGTTGTATGGAATTATCGCTATGTTTAGAGCTAGTAACTTGAAATTTATTTTTCAGGCCATTGAATCTATATAAATAAACACGACATTCCAAGTTTATATAAGTTAAGCTAAAGAGGTAAGGTACCCAAAAAAACTACTCTATTCGAACAAAGTCACGGGTACAGCTAGTTAGATATATATTAAATAACTATCTTATATCTGTAATCATCATCATTATCTATTGACCTACTTTCCAGAATACATTTACAATTATCCATCCATTCAAGATCTCCAATACAGTCAGAAGCCTCACCTGCATATGACACCACAGTTGTGCAAACTCTCAACAGCTGTCAATATCTCTGCGCCCCACTTGCACACGGCTGACGGAGGCAGGGCGTCTCGGGGCCGCGGAGTTAATTGCTGAAATGGTAAAGCCAAAATATTACCATCATCATCATACCAGCAATTAAAAGTCCACTGTCGGAAATGGGCCTTCCCAAGAAAGAAGGATTTTTGCCCATAATCGCCGCGTTGAGCAAGCGTGTTGGCAATCGCAGAGCGCAGCTATCGCGTTGATGAAGCTGCTGTACATCTGAGCTGACGTTTTTGTATGGATACACCGCCATGTGTCGGTTCTGGTACCTTAGTCGCCTCTTACAACACCTGGTACAAGGTATTATTCTAATCTGCCGGTACCTAACGGCTACAAATTACTAATCAAAAGATTTTACATTCAGTTAACCCTAATTATACAGTCTTCGGATATTATAATAATAATAATAACTTTATTCAACAACAAAAGGAAACTTAAACTAAAATACATTTTGATACTTAGGTACCTAAACTAGGTCTAGCCTGTTCTTATAGGCACCATAGTCTTCGGATATTAGATGTCGAATGCGTAGGGAATATTTTGCAATATATTTCGCATTAGGTGGCCTGGTGGTCAACGCACAGTGGAACATGATGCTGCTGCCTATCCCCGCCCTGTAGCATTTGTAGGTTGAATCAGTTACCGCCGGATTGAGTAACACAGCCTCTTTGTTGATGAATAATGGATGAATGAAGTAGATAATTTCGTTAGTTTCTAATTGTTTACAAAATCACTCCATGAACGTAAAGATGACTATGGTAAAATCAGAATATCCGTATCGTTAGTCTCTAGATCTGAAATCTATAGTTCACGGCCAGCGATTTCGTTTATACAGACCTAATAGCCATTAAGTAAAATTATGGTCTACCAATAAAACCGGTATTTTACGACTTTAAAACGCAGTTTACTTAACTTTCTTCATTTTGTTTTCTTTGTTCGACGTTAGTATTGGTTGGCAACTGTTCTCAAAATTGGCAAAGATATTGTGTTGAGTTTTAAAGCCATTGAAAATGTACTTTTACTATAAGCAGTGAATGTGAAAATGATAGAAACTATAATACAGTCCGCTAAAGCTGCATTGTAAATTATAGGGACTACAAATGTTAATTGAATCAGCTTGTCTTTTATATATATATATATTTATATGTGTATATATATATATATATATACTATTATTATTATTAATATATATATATAAATAGTAAAAACTGATTTATAAGTTTTATAATTGGCGACCTTATCGCTCAAGGCGATCTCATCTAGGCAACCTTTGAACCATAGACGAAGACAATGTGATAGGGCAGATATGTATTCAGATTTACAGTAAATTTTATGAATATCCAAGATTCTGTGTTCAAATAAACAAGTTAATTTCGATTTGTCATACTTTTATAAGTTTCACAATCATAAATAAACACTGGATGTTTTTAACGCGTCACACGTATTTACTTGTGAAATTTTTAACAAAATATCGGTACTAAAATATTTTTTATTTTATTAGTCTAGATCGACAAACAAGCATACAGTCCGAATGATAGTAAGCACGTAGTATCACAAGGATATCACTAACGCAATGCCAACCTTGTGACTTGAGGATATTATGCAACATTAGCCAGATAATTGTTCTCTCACCTTTCGACCTGAACATAGCAATGGAAACACTGTTATTTGGCGGTAGAAATAAGTGAGAGTGAGGTGTGAGGTACCAATGCAGACGGACCTTTGTATGAGGTCTACCTCATGTGTATCTAAGCCCCTAAGTTAAAACGGTCTAGGCATACCGAGGCAGCGAGTTGATTCCATAGATCAGCGATCCGGGGGAGAAAATGGCGCTGAAATCGCACGGTGGTTGATCACCGGTTGGTTTCCATCTAGGTAGAAAGGATGGTATGAGAGCAGATTGTGAGTGGTATACCAAGATTACCACAACTTAGATGTCGCCAGAAAAGTGAGCGTAAGCGATGTTGTCCTTAAAATTGGTTCTTCCCTAAGAACAGTCAATATAATACAGATGTGAACATGGAATTACGATTTTGGTAGAACGGGGTGCATTGAATGTTCCATTTTCTATGTAAAGTAACTTCGTCCCTTAACCTTTAAACACGCCTACAATTTAAATTCCAGGACATTGTCAAATACATCATACCAACTTACCCTGCTAACACTGGGCGTGCCCGCATCCCTCCTCACGGCATTATCAACAGCGCTATCACCAACTTCACTTTCACTTTTTACATCACTGAGCACTTTATCAACATTCACCAACAACTTCTGTGACTTCAACACCAACTGGTTCACACTCACATTAACCTCGTCCGATTCACTTTGGTTATTGTTCACTATTTCCTCTTCAACCTTCACATGTACTTCACCAATGTTGTCATTGTTGTCAACTGTTTCTTCTATTTTAATCTTCGGTTCGCTGAACACGTTTTCTAAGTTCACTTCTCTAGCCGGAGTGTTTGGTATCGACTTCACGTAGTTTTTGATATAGTCGAACAGTTTTTCGCCTGGCGCGTACGACAGGATGAGGAAGAAGAGATTGTTCGTCTCTATGTACGCGTGAAGTGGGACCATGTATGGGATAACTGTTGGCAGTACCGGCTCCCGGGTCTCCATGGTCCTCTGTATGAAGTACTCAAACTCTGTTAGGTTATTCGGCACCTTTTGGATGACCTGCAAAAAGAGACAAAATGCTTCTCTTTATATCAAATTCTCTATGCACGATCGTTTTACGAATAAAAGAAATACATTAACAAAAAAACCCATCAAACGCAGCGGATTATGGTAGTATTACGAGGTTAGGAGAACAAAATCTCCATATACTACCAGCAACTATAAGGGATTGCTGCGCTTCCTCGAGGAACTGGGCTGGCAAGAATAAGGCCAACAGTCCAGAGAAGCGCCAAGTAGGCGCATAAATAGCGCCGAGTTGCGGAAACCTGCCCAAGCAACATCTATCTAACGCAGCGGGTTAGCAAGTTGAAGTGGTAATGGGCAGGACACATAGAGCACAGAACTGACGGTCGACGGAGTAGCAAGGTAATAGGGAGTAATGAAATTGAGAAGATGCACGAGATGAATATGTGTAAGCCAGTGTAGGTATCATCTACTATTAATAATAGGTATTCCAACCAATACCGACAGCATTCCAAACAGTATAAAGCTAACCACTTACATGTGTAAACTAGAGTAAGTATCATCGACTAGTAATAGTAGGCACTTTAACCGATACCGCCAGCATTCCAAACAGTATAGAGCTAACCAATTATATGTGTAAACCAGAGTA
>JACJUM010002768.1:13534664-13580728 GCA_020976665.1 Heortia vitessoides
ACAATTAACGAATCAGTCTATATACATAACAAATTATATCTTAATCGACAATTAATGTTATATGTAGATAACAAAAAATAAATACTTCTATGTATATAATAAAAAAAACGATTAACTTACATGAATTTAATATAAATTTACTGTCGTCCATCAAGTATTCACAGAGGTAGAGAAAATCCATGGCTGCTCGCTTGCTCGTTTACTAACACACTAAGTTGTGACACTGCTTCTAAAGGCTCCGGTTCAAGTCCTAGCGGGGATTCGTAGCATTACAAGCGATAGCGATTACTATCATGTTTTAGTTGATCTACATTATTATGTGTACGACTGAATCGAAGACCATGTGCGAAAGTATGTTTCACGACTTAATTTAGTGGACACATTTTGATAAAATTATTTGATCTGAGGACAAAAGCGTTCCCAAGGAATGTGTAATAAAGATGACGCGGGCAAAGTCGCGGGCAGTAAGCCAATATTACATAAAATGGATAATTAATCGACGCACTGAAACATTGTAATCGTAATTTTATATTTAATGTAATGTATATATTTTTATGAGAGTTAAATACTTTATATTGCTATTATTTAATACTAAAAAAGGTGATGTTGTAACAAAAATTGAGAATGGAATGTTAAGATGGTTTGGACATGTAGTAGGGATTGATGAAAGTAGAATAACTGTACAAATATATAGAACGGAAATGAATGGAAAAGTTAGTATAGGACGACCGAGCCGAACATATCTTAACCAGGTAGAAAACGTATTAAAGAAGGGCCAGGTTAGAAGTACCGAGAATAAACGTGCGTGAATGAAAGGATTAATGCGAGTAAGGGAAGCAAGAGTTATGCCAAGATCGTAACAAGTGGAGATCCATAGTCTCTGCCTACCCCGATGAGACACAGGCGTAATGTATGTATGTATATATGTATTTATTTTTCGAAAATCAAGACATCTATACATATAGAGGTGAATGCATGTATTCGTTTTAGCGTTTATATATGCTAATAAACTTAATAAATAAACAACGTTGAAACTTTAAACTAAATAGTAAGCAAACAATATTGCTTAATAGAACTAGCATGAGCGATCCGCGCGACGTTTGTGAAGCGATAACAAACAAATTCCTCGCTATAACACACACCCCGGCTTTACTTCTGATAAGCCAACTATCGCAAGTTATCGTTAACGTATCTCACTTAGCGATATGAGTAATAAACTAAAGAGGTGACAAGAAAAAGTTCGCTTGTATATATATATATATTGTATATTATATTACTCCTTTAAATATAGCTTGATTCGAAAGAGAGATGTCAATGTAGTAGCGTCGCGCGAGGCCAAATGGCGCAGATGGTAGTGATCCTATCTTGTGCACCTAAGGTCGTGGGTTCGATCCCCACCCAATACAAATATTTATACGACCAGTATATTTATACACACAGGAATATCTATGCAAAATTTCAAGTTTCTAACTCTTATAGTTTAGGCCCAGCGTTGATGTTAGTTATTTAGTCTGTCAGTTAGTGTCTTCTTTTATATATATAGATTTACTTTCATAATAAGCAAGCGTAGCCTGTACAAAAACATATACGTAACAATAAACATAAGCCTGATAGGCCGATAGCCTAAATAAGTTTTAGCCTATTTCTGTCAGTTTAGTCTTGACAGATATTACATCAGAATGTTCCACATTTTAAATTGATATAAATTTCGTCCAATTGGATTTGATTGATTACCTTTAACGCTCGTCTTGGTTGATTTACATTTAATTCCACATTTGGAACTTGTTTTTGTAAATAATACTAATAACCAGTTCGATTTTACTTGGGTTGAATGAAGTTATCAAATTTCGTGCATACCTGCATACATCACGCTTGAGTCCCATCGGGGTAGGCAGTAACTATGGATCTCCCAATTGGTTCAATCTTGGCATACCTATCTCGCTTCCCTTTCATACACGCTTGTTTATTCTTGGTATTTCCGACCTGGCCCTTCTTTACCACTTCTTCTACCTGTTTGGGATATGTTCGCCTCGGTCGTCCTATACCAACTCTTCCATTCACTTCCGTTCTATATATTTGTACAGTCATTCTACTTCCAGCCAACATTCCTTTCGCTATTGTTGTCACTACTAGTAGAATATTTTCCTAATAAGCCTGAAGTAAACTTAATATAAGATTTTAAGATTTAAGAAATACTTGCCTATTGTATTGTTTTGATGATAAATTTTTGTATCTTTTTTATATTCCAGATGTACAATAAAGCATATATTATTATTATTATTGCTACACGATGACTGATAAAAATGTTTTTATTCGCACAACATATTACACGTTTACCTGACTTTGAGATAAATAGCTTAAAGCATTTGCAGTACGATCAACAAACAGAGGAATTACAAGTATTATATTTAAACACATATAAACAATTGATGGACCCGATAGCACATATGGTGTGTCGAAGGTCGTGGGTTCGATCCCCATTCGGTACAAATATTTATATAATGATATGTATTTGTTCTGTGTCTGGGTGTTAAATATATGTATTTAAGTAGCATATTTGTGATTCCTCTGTTGTCTGATGTTCGTAACACACGTGCTTTAAAGGACTTACCAAGGAGTCAGGTCAATGTATGACATGTTGTGTGAATTTATAATTATTATTGTTTATTACATACATATGTTTAACACCAAAACACAGAACAGATGTTAACCACATAATGTTTGACCTGGGTGGAAATCAAATACGACTGACTATAAATCGTGACTGCGCCTGCGCATAGACGTGCTTATAGTCGATTTATTTGTTGCTGTTTATCATCATCGTAGCAGCCGTACAACGTCCACATGGGTATCCATAAGAAAGGGGGAATTCGACCATAATTGCCGCGGACAAACGTTGGTTGCAATACCAGAGCATAGCTTCACGACGGGAATGCTCCTGCCCATATCCGACCTGTTGCATTTGAGCTGCACTGTTATAGATATTCCTCAGTCGCCACTAACAAGCTACAAGTCCAACACACAGGTCGTGTTCTACTCCACCGGTATTATAAAGAATTAGCTTAGTATAAATATTGTGTATTGTTATGCTTGAAGACCACACAAAAGGTGGTCTCATACATGTAGGGGGACACACAGCAATAGTTCGCTAAATGCGAACTATTGCTGTGTCTGAAGTGTGAGAGAGGCAGTGAATTTACTGGGTAATGTGGTATAATATCCTCAAGTCACAAGGTTGGCAACGCGTTAGTGAAATCATTGTAATATTACGAGCGTCTATAGGCTGCAGTGACGCGTACTATCACGCGGACTGTATGCTTGTTTGTCGACCAGGTCTAATAAAAAATAGAGGAGCAGCGACCGTACCGTATTTCTTGCAGGTTCTTTTCTGGTGGCTCTCGTAATAAACCTGCTATAAACTTAGTTATAAGGCCCATCGTGTGCCGACTAGTTTTAAAATAGGACACTCAATTAACTATTTGGTTGTCAGAGTCATCGGTCATTTGTGTAAAATTGTAATATGTAAAAAAGTGAAAGTCCACTGCTGAACACAAGCCTTTCCAAGAAAGGAGGTTTTTTGCCCATAATTGCCGCCCAGGGCAAGCGTGTTGGCAATTGCAGAGCGCAACCTTCGCAACAGGGATGCTGCTGCTCATCCCCGCCCCGCGCATTTGAGCCGCACTGTTCGCACCGGACAGATATATCGCCATCTGCCGGTTCTGGTATCTTAGTTGCATCTTACGACACCTGGTGCATTGTGAGGTGCTATTCTACTCTGCCGATACCTCACCTAACAAATTGATAACACACCCTTATAAGAATGTCAAAGTCATACTCACTTTGTACTCCTATCAGCATTTTCTCGATGCCAGACTTGTAACACTCGAACGCCCTCTGATAATCGGCCATGTCTTCGCACCTAGCCGCCAAATTCAACATATAACCAGCCTCGAAAACATAACTGTCCTCCGTCTTCGTCTTACATTCGACGTTGGACAAAGACAAAACACTCCGTTTACTACAAAGCGACAATCTAGAACTGCTCCTCCTTTCCATATCATAGACAGAATAGCTAGAACCATAGGCGGTCGACGCTAAAGACGCGGTTTCCGAAGTGTTGCCAGTCCTCGGCATAGTGTGGTAGTCTTCGAATTTCGAAGTAGACGGCGCATCAAAGTTTATTAAGTCTGGCAACACCGATTTGGTTTTGACGCTCGGCTTGTGTTTGCCTATGGTCACTTTGCTCAGTTCGTCGTAGAGGTCGCTGTCTATGCTTTCTAGTGAGTTTATGGATTCGAAACTGTCCGCATTTGAGAGTTTGTCTTTGGGTGATTGGCGTATTTCAACATCCGCCGCTTCATATATAGGTATTTGAGATATGAAGTCTGTTTCGTCTATGGATGGCTGATTATTTGTGGTTGGTTGTGCTCGAGCTGGAAAACAAGAAAAAACCTAAATACTTGTTTCTTGAGATAGATCTCAACAAATATGAAGGTTTAATAAAGTCAAAACTTGACTATTATGACATTAATTCTTGCACATCCGGAGTGATAGGTCAAGGCGCTTATTAATAAGCAATTATAGTCCGAGCTCTCGCTCGAACTACTAGGGTTTAGGACTGACTAAGGCCATTTGATTAGGACTGACTAAGGTCTATGAATAGGGCACCGATTTCGGCTTGAGTAGCCGACATTTGACAGCACTTAAAGAGGTCGAACAACGACCATCCCAATGCGTTCTGTACCCGTTGAGGACAAGGACTGCACGCACTCGACGGCAAGTGCGGTGTCCTGATCTTCAATTATCATGTTCAATGTCCGTGATAAAGCAATAGCACTGAGAACACTTTATTCAGCAGAGAAACACATGGTCCGCGTGATAGTAAGCATAACCGATATCTATAGAGGAAGCTATTACGAGCGCGTCACCGACCTTATGACCTATAGATATTATGTTGTATTTACCCAGTAATTTCACTGCCTGTCTCACCCTTCACAATTCGGAACACAGATAGCTATCGGACTTTAGTAATACATAGGCGAGACTGACCTCACTAGACCTGTTCTGGTGTTTGGAATAACATTAATAAGTACGGCATATCCAAGTGATATGCATATAAGTACATTCTTAGTTAATTATTTATCACTGATATCGGATACAGTGTACTTGAGACGATACAAACTCGTTCTAAACCAATCTGTACTTAACAATGATATCGCAAACGAATATGATAGGTACTCAACATGAAAGGACTATGTGATTAAACTTAGTCGTGTAATAGTTAATACGTGTTATGATTCCTATTTTCCACAAAGGACATGAGCCACTCTATACATAGCACGGCCCACCAAACGAAGTTCAAGGTGAGTAATAAAATTATGTTTAAATTACAGACTAGGTCATCCCTTTTATTATAAATAAATTAAAATCAATATTGTTCATGGGGATACAGAGATATTTGAAAAATAAGACGAGAATTTTAGGTTATATAATTTTAGTTATATAGATTTTAGGATTAATTTTAAAATACATTATTTAATTATGTTAGTATATTTTGCTAGTTTTTTTGCAAATGTATTTTTTATGTATGTTTAATGATGTATTTTTTTTAAAGTTTTAATGCGAATTGTTGAAAATATGAATACATTTTGCCTATGGCAACATTTTCAATATTATCAATGTATCTTAGCCATGCTAATTCCTTTTTATTTATGATTTTAATTATCTCACCATTAAAATACCCTTAAATTCTATAATAAGTATGAACAATTAACTGTTTTTTCTATAGATATTTCATTAATGACCTTCTGAAAACAAGTAGCTGGGCTTAAAGTGGCCTTTAAATAACAAACAATAATAGTATAAAATATAAGCATTAAAATTGTTATGGTTTTTTTCTGACCTGATCTAAAAGGATAAAAATTCAAATCTTAGTGTATGCAGAACATGATACCGGTTTGTGAAAAATAAAGAAGATGAGGATTTCTAAGGGAACCCCTCTTGTTTAGATCAAGAGTCATCCACGTGCTAAGCTAGATCAGTATACTCTATCAACAAACCATAGTATGGATTGGTAGATTTTGGATGAACCGAATGCTGAATTATTTCGTCGTCAGTCGAGTGATGTGAATATAAATAAATATGAATGACTGCACAAATATATAGAGCGGCAGTGAAAGGAAGAGTTGGTATATCACGACCGACGTACATATATTAACCAGGTCGAAGAGGTATTAAAGAAGAGCCAGGTCGGAAGTACCAAGAATAAACGAGCGTGTATGAGAGGACTAATGCGTGTAAAGGAAGCGAGAGAGGTATGCCAGGATCGTAAAACTCTGCCTACCCTGATGGGACATAGTCATTAGTCGTGGCACAGATATGGCACTCTTAATGGCATTTAGAATCAGTTAGTGTAAAAGACGATATGTATGTTTGTGCTAAAGCGAGACGTGTGGTTGATATTACTCACTGTGATGGGGGCTCGTTGAGTCATCGTCATCTGTCTGGTACTCCAGCGGGGGGGTCTCCTCAATGGGCAGGTGTAACGAGGACCTGATTGCGTTGATGATGCCCCCCGTCTTTGGCTCCGGTTCAGGGTACCCGGTCTGAAAGAGACGAATTGTTTTAAGATTTTTGATGGGAAATCTGCCATACCATTAAAATCAAAACTGATTGTTTCTGGTTAGACACTATTTAGTATAAAAGAAAGTCGCTTTCTAATGTCTGCCTGTCTGTATATATGTTTAGATTTTTAAAACTACCAATGGATTTTAATGCGTTTTTTTAATAGATAGTTATTCAAGAGGAAGGTTTATTATAATAATAAATACGTAATATAGTGAAGTATAGAAATATTGATAATTTTCGAAGTTTCGAATATGATGTAAATTTGTTAGATTACATGTTCTTGTTTAAGATTGCTTAATCCAAAGAGAGAGATCAAAATAACGTACAACAGTATTGTACACCGTAAAAAGTCTATAAAATGTCCGCGGTGGCATATGTCTATCTCTTGGGTATAATCCACAATAACGGTTATTTATCTTCCTTGCATCCGAGCAAAGCCAGGGCGGGTCGCTAGTTAATACAAAAATAATAAGTCAGTTATTTGCAAAAAACATGGTATAATATGAATGCTAACAAAATATCTTATATTTACACCAAATTTTATACGTTGACTTGACTCCGAGCTAAATCGCTTAAAGCACTTGTATAACAACGTCATACGACAGAAGAATCACAAAAATAATACTTAAATACATATTGTTAACAACCAGACACTGAACAAACACAAAAATGAAAATATAAATGTTTCACGACAAACGGTGGGACCATCGACCATCGAACCCACAACCCTTGGCGCATAAGATAGGATCTCTATTGTCAGCGCCATTGGACCCGTCAATAAGAAAACCAATAAAAGAAGCATGAACATGCAAATCAAGTGACTGTATTTGTTAGCCTTGATGTACCGGCGGAGTGTAAGTATCTCCCCCTGTACTAGGAATCGTAAGAGGAGACTAAGGTACCAGAAACTACAGATGGCGGTATATCTATGCGAAACAAAGCAGTTCAAATGTATAGGGATAGGCAGCAGGATCCCCGTTCTGCGTTTGCCACCACGCCCGTCCAGCGCGGAATTTATAAGGGAACATTACTGCTTTCTTAAGAATGTCCAAAAGTACACGTGCAACCGGTGATATGATGATGATACCGTGCAAATCTGGCCTTGACAATTACTTACACAACAAAAAAATATTTTTTATACAATTTGATGCTGTCGTTGTAGAGAAATGCGCGTGCATACATTTCGACGATTCAATTTTAAATGTAAAGCTAATCTAATTGTAAATTTTAGTTTTGAGCTATTTACACATCAAAAATACAATGTACAGATGGTGGATTTAATGTCTAGTGGTATTACATATATGGTAGAATACACAAATATAAACAAGAAATACGGCACCTTAGTATAGGTGCCGTATTTCTTATTTATATTTAAGTATTATAAAGCTGAAGGGTTTGTTTGTTTAAACGCGCTAATCTCGGGAACCGCTGGTCCGATTTGAATAATTATTTCATTGTTCGATAGTCCATTTATCTAGGAAGGCTATAGGCTATATAACATCACGATAGGACCAATAACAGCGTAGCATAAATGATACTGGGTTTGTTCTACAAATTAACGCGTGTGAAAATGCGGGACACTGCTTGTTATTAATATAAGTTATGTACACACATATGAAAATAACTACAAACACATATGTATTTAGGAAATCTGCCTATAATTGCTGGACAAGCGCTATGGAAATCACAGAGCGGAACATCCGCGATGCGGACGCTGCTGCCCATCCCCGCCCTGTGCATTTGAGCTACACTGTTTCATGTTGCTAAACGCAAAAAGCAAGAACGGCAATTTTTTTTTCCATATTGCCTTAAAGTATACGGAAAATTTTCATAAAGATAAAAATAGTGATAGTGTAATTAAAAATTAATTATTCCGTGCGCGGCGGTTTTATAACTATTTATATTTTCACTTCTCTTGCGCTAAACAACACTGATATCTGTCAAATGTTTGACGTAAATTGTCAACGTCAAACTATACACAACATCAGCCGCAGGCCGCTAGTGACATATAAAAAAAAACACCGAATTGATATATTTCTCACTACATTAATACGCAGTATATTGTGACATTATAAAATACTGTCAGCGCTACTACTGCGTGGATAGGAACGCGAACGTACAAAATTAAAAACCCAACTAAATTAAAAACAATTTGGCGTGCCTCATGGCGCAGATGTTAGTGATCATGCATGAGCGCCAAAATAATGTACTTTCTGGGATAGTATATGTCTATCTCTTAGAGATAATCTACAATAACTATTTTTATGCTTATTGCACCCGCGCGAAGCCGGCGCGGCTCGTTAGTTATTAAATAAAAGAAGATAAACGACCAAGTGCAAGGTGTCTAAAGAACAAGAAGTATAGCAGTTAACCCGAAACATCGTTGGTGAAATTTAACAGGGCAAGTATGGACAGCAGCGTTCACTACGCGAAGCTACGATCTGCGTTTGCCCAGCGCGGCAATTTTGTGCAAAATTTCCCATTCCATGGTTCGATCCCCACCGAGAATGAACATTTAAATGATGATATTTAAGTTTGTTCTGTGTCTGGGTGTTAAATATACGTATTTAAGTAGTATATTTAGATTCCTCTATTGTCTGATGTCCGTAAAACAAGTGTATTAAGCGACTTATTACGGAATCAATATATTATTATAACAAAAAAAGTTAAATAAACCGCGTTTTAAAGCCGCTCAAAAGCAGCTCTATTACAAATAACAATAAAGCCAATTTAAATAACACGCGGTATTCTAAAAGGAATACCGCTAGCAGACATACGGGCACAGGTAGGACATAAACTAAACAAATACCTGGAGGAAATTGACGAACTCGGTGCTTGTGAAGAGCAGCCGGTGCTCCGCGACGAACTCAAGCAGAGACTTGATGGACTTGGCGCGTTCCTGGATCACCTGCAAACGAGCGGTTAGAAAGGCGACTTTCACCAGATGTGCTGCATCGTCAATTAATTAATTAACGGGCAGTTACCGCTCTAGCGGTGGCCCCAATTCGTCTGTAGGTACTACACGCTTATTATATTGGTTTCGGACATTGAATAGTGCTGTCCTGTGATCCTATCTTCTGCCCCAAAGGTCGACGGACAAAGTTATATAATCATGAATATTTGTCTTTGTTTTGTTTCTGGGTGTTAAACGTGTTTTTAAGTATTAAATTTGTGCTTTAAGCGACTTCTTTTAGAGTCCGGTCAATGTATGAGATGTTGTGTGAATTTATTATTACTACATATTATAAAACAAAGTCGCTTTCCACTGTCTGTCTGTCCCTATGTATGCTTAGATCTTTAAAACTACGCAACGGATTGATGCGGTTTTTTAAAAGATAAGAGTGATTCAATAAGAAGGTTTATATGTATAATACGACGGGCCTAACGGTTCAGATGGAAGTGATCCTGTCTTGTGTGCCAAAGTTCTTGGGTTCGATCCCCACCCAGGACAAATATATACATATATGACTAGCGGCCCGTCCCGGCTTCGCACGGGTAGACATAAATAAGTACATATATTTAAGTAACAAGCTTGCTAATAAAAACGACCATGAATCTCTAATTTGAAAAAAATCGTATGCTTATCTTAAAGCCTCCCTGTACACTACGTTGGATATGGTATTTGTAGGTGGCAACGAAGTGTATTGATTTTCAGGAGAATATTATAATATTTTTATAATATTATAATATTTTTCCTACTCGAGAAAGTGCCAAATACAATTGCTCTCGTCGAGTTAGTTACTCGGTAGTGGCGGCCGCCGCCGGCATGTATTTTTATTTTAATTTCATATCTTTTGAATGGAATGTCCGATTTCAATAATTCAAAAAGTAAACATCAGGTATTGAGACAGTTCTGAATATTAAATTATTTATTTGATAAAAAATTATAAATGGTATGAATAACACGGTCTGATGTTGATCGGCATTTCTATCAATTTGTTAACTGTAAAAAAGTAGTTATAGTGACGTAACTACAATAGTTAGACATATGGTCTCGCGAAGTTTTTTGTAGATATTGATATATTATATAATATTGTCAAACAATTTTTGTCATATCATTAATATTCTTCGCAACATACAAAAATACAAATCTTTCCTTTTTATAATATCCTGTAGATGATATTTGTATTTGTTCTGTATCTGGGTGTTAAATATGTGTATACAAGTCGTATATTTGTGATTCTTCTGTCGTCTGATGTTCGTAACACAAGCGCTTTAAGCGTCTTATCACATCAATGTATGAGATGTTGTGGGAATTTCAAAATACATGCATTTTTAGAGGTTTCTAATGTAATATCGCATAAAAAACCCATTTTATAAGATAATTTAAAAGAGCATAAATTAAATAAACAACATAAAATAAGAAATAAATATACCGCGCAATCCACAAAACCAAACTCCAACCCATCCCAGCATACCAGTGTGCAAGTAAAGATGGATAAAAGTACGAGAAGAATAAATTCGCGAGCTGGAATGAAAGAAGCGTGAAAGAGAAGAATATATATATATATATTGTAGAAAGTAGAAAACTTAAGGAACCTTGTTAATGTCTTGTAAATGTACCAGCTGTCGTAAGAGGCGACTGAGGTACCGGAACCGACAGATAACGGTACCCAAAGGAATGTAGTAGAAGCCTATGTCCAGCAGTGGACGCTTGAGGGCTGCTATGATAATGATGATGATTGATAGTACTCATGGACTGTAACTTCATTAAGACAAGGTCCTAAAGTGTGGTAATACTTGAGATGTTGACCGCAAACTAACAGAACTTGGTATTATGGGATCTTTAACACCACCAGTTTCCTATGCAGATTCTCTCTGATGGCCTCTGAAATTACCTTGACATAAACTTGTTGTAAAACCAGTCTGAACGCGGTCTAGTTACAGTTAATATGAACTAAATGACCTATATGTTAGGTGACCCTGATCCTAGAGTCATCAGACGTCGACTTTATTCGCAAGTATTAAACAATATAAATTCAGGAATATTTATTTATTTTACTTTGGCAATTAAAAAAACTGATAAGTACATACCATTACCATTAATTAGATACCATTGGACAAAATAGAAAAGGGAATTAATAACATTTATATAAATGAGGTACCGGCAGAGTACAATAGTACCTCCCCCTATAACTAGGAATCCAGAACCGACAGACGGCAGGATATCCATCCGAAACAGTGTAGTTCAAATGCACAGGGCGGGGATGGGAAGCAGCATCTACATCGCGAAAGCTGCGCTCTGCTATTGCCAAAACGCTTGCCCAACGCGGCCATTATGAGCAAAATCCAGGTAAGGACTTCCAATGGCAGATAAACTTTTAAATTTAACTCACGCAACATCTCACACATTGTAAACTCCGAAATAAGTGGCTTAAAGCATTTGCGTTATGTATATCAGGCAGAAGACAGAACAGAAGAATAACTATACTCTTGTTAAAATTGACAACACCTTTTGCCAATCTAGATAACGGTTGATAAGTTAACCGAAACATAGAAAAAATGTAAACAGTTATAAACCGCTTTAAAAAGCCGTAAAAACAATACCTCGTTTAAAAACCACAAATATGATACACGAATACATATTTACACCTAGGCACAGAACAAACACAAATATTTATCATAACTGTGAGTCCGAAGTAGAAATCGAACTATTGTGCTCGACAAGTAAGTGTATATTATTGTTTTTATTTTGATACTACTAAAGTGACAAAAAAGTTTGTAGGTCGAAATAAAGCAGGTCAACTAACTGGATATAAAGTCATCTGACAAATAAAACCTTCCATGCGCTGACTATCGGTTCAATCAACAAAATTTAAAAAAAAACACAAAATCTCATACATTGACCCTGACTACTTGGTAAGTCGCATAAGCACTTGTGTTACGGAAGCCAAACAACAGAGGAATCACAAATATACAACCTAAATACATATATTTAACACCCAGACACAGAACTTCACACAAATATCGGATGGGAATCGAACCCATGACCCTTGGCGCACAAGATTGGATCACTGGCATCTGCACCATCGGGGCGTCCAACATATTAAGTCAATTCTATTCTATTTTTTTAACTATTCGCCTATATGAATTTATAAAATCTCTAAATTACCCGATAAACGCCGTCTTTTCTTAACTATACTTATATGTTAATCATGAAAAAACTATTACTATTAATTGAGATATCATCATACCAGCCATTGGAAGTCCACTGGTGGACATAGGCTTCCCAATGAAAGTGTGAATTTTGGCTGAGCAAGTGTGTTAGCATATACCGCCGATATACCGCCATCTGTCAGTTCTTTTCCTTTAGACGCCTCTAACGAAATCTAGTCCAGGGAGGGGTACTATTCTACTCTGCCGGTTTACCTATCCAACTCTACTTATTATACGTTTATCATGAAAATTATTGCGACTATAAATTGAGATATAAACTATCCTATCCCTCAAGTTGGATCAATCTGTAATAGTAGGGAGACCAAGAGGGGATTTCGGTAGTTACTAAAGAGCGGCAGACTAACATACACGGTACAGGGTAGATACCTTGTACCCGACCAAATACCTCCACCAAATATTAGCCCCGTATATGTGAAAGCCCGTCAAGGATAAAGGATCAGATTAGTGAAAAAAAAAATACGATCAGAAATATTCGTGAAACAATATTTTTTTTTTTGAAAATTTATAGCCGTTCCCCCCCCCCCTGGTAGCGTAGGTAGAGGCGACTGAGGTACCGGAACCAGCAGATGGGTATATCCAGACGGTATATCCACCCAAAGGAATGTAGTAGAAGCCTATGTCCAGCAGTGGACGCTTGACGGCTGCTATCATGATGATTAATAGTACTCATGGACTGCAATTTCATTATGACAAGGTCCTAAAGTGTGCTCATATTTGGGACCACCAGTTTCCATCTTCTGTTCTTAGTGTATTAAACGATGTTGGTTTTCTTAATAAACAATTGAACACAAAAGCAACACCAACCTCTCGCTGGAACCGCTTGAAGTAGCTGTATCTCGCGAGTGCTGGAAATGTTCCCTTCAGACGCAGGCCGGCGTGCATAGCTCGCATGCTTTTGTAAAGCCTCTGCACATCGCTGTATCGCTTCCACACTGACACGACCGTCACTGCCTCGGGTGATTCAATGGGAAAGAGCTTGAATAGAAAATAATACTAGAATTAATTATCTATACATACATATAAATATGAAGTGGCAATTTTTGAGTACAAATTAACAACTTTCTTCTGTCTATGAATGTTATCTATGAAACGGCTTAATCGATTTTAACGGGACTTCAATGGTACATAGGTTATATAAGGAGTAACTGCCAGAATCAATATCATACCAGCCATTAGAAGTCCATTCCTGAACTCCCTAAGGCCTCCCCAAGAAACCACTTATGCGAAGGGGATGCCGCTGCCCGTACCCGCCATTCCATCCATTTCATTCCATTTCAGTCCATTTAAGCTACTCCGTTTCGGATAGATATACCGCCATCTGTCGGTTCTGGTACCTCAGTCACAGCTTACAAAACCTGGTACAGGTGTACCATGTGTTGTAAGCTCCTGCTCCAGCTCCTGGTACAGGAGGTACCGTTGTACTCTGCTGGTACCACACGACCAACGGGTAACTTAGGCTCTTTTTTAAATTTTTTGTATAATTTTCACGGGGAAGGAAACAACGCGAGTAAAGAGGCCGGTGCCAGTTTTGTATAAACTGCGACATTGGCAATATAAATAAAACAAAATGGGCTGTTTAAGATACAAGTATTTTAAAGGGATTGCATTGCTTTAACCTAAGGTTAGGGGTTCCATTAACACTAACTATTGTATTGTATTGTAGTATTGATGGAACTTTTATCGCTAGTTTTTCTTGCAGGTTCCTTTCTGGTGGCTCGTGTAATAAACTTGCATTAAACTTAATTTTAAGACGTGTCTGGAGCCGGCAGACTAGTATAAGGTTGGCCTAATTTATATGTCAGGTGACTCTTATGATCCCATGGGGTCATCAGGGTCATCCATCAGTATTCTGAATATAATACAACATTTAGTACTTTGTAGTTCCGAATTATAATTGTTTTATTTATTATTTTTTGACGATCGAAAGTGCTTGTTATGGGCCTACTTGAATAAAGAATATTTTGATTTGATTTAAAGGTATACACAAAATAGGAGAAAATATTCTCATTTTTTTTTATTGATGGTCTAATCTTTGATCCAGTCAATAAGTAGGTGCAAATTTTATGAACATAAATTAATGATTATTATTACAATGTAGTATATAATTAAGATAATAGTAACAAAATAAACAAGGTGGTAAACAACATTAATTGCCATAATTAGTATGAAAATGAAAAAATAATTACCAACGTGAGTATAATTTCTCTCTTTTTTTATAACGCGACCGCAGCCTATAGACGCTCGTGTCATCGCAAAGATACCACTAGCGTGTTGCTCACCTTGTGAACTAAAGATATCATATCACATTAAAGAATAATTTCACTGCCTCTCTCACCCTTCTAACCGGAACACAACAATGCAACACTGCGGTACTATTTGGCGGTAGAAATAGGTGAACTTGAGGTATCAATGCAGACAACCTCTGAGGTCTACCTCTAGTTAGTGACTAGCCACAATAGCTTATTGTTGAAATCAATGGAATGAAACCTACCTATTTTAAACACCCACTTTTACCTATTTGTTGTTTCTGTTATCTATATAACAATAAAGTATTTATACATTGGATTTTAAGCTTAGTTCTATTCTCAGTAGATTTTTTATGTCATTGGCAATGTACTAAAAACTTGTTCATTGTTTATTAAGCAAGTATATTTGTTCAATGATGCTTTAAGGCCTTCAGACAAAAAATTGCATTCAATGTTTCTTAAAATGATTTCCAATCCATATTTAATGAATATTTGTATGAACATTTTAGTATTATACAATGCTATTATAATTATGTACAAATTTCTCATCTATTAATGAACTCCGTGTTGGGCATTGAGTGCAATCGGTTAGATATTTTTGACAGACTTGTATTGGTCAACCTGTAGATAGGTGTTCTATTAAGCTTTAATTTGTGATAACTTGTTGTTTATTGATTTGTTGATACATATAAATATATTAAGAACACTCAGCATTTTAAATACAGGACCTAAAATTTTATTCAGTGTACAAGTAATTGCTTAGTGGGGTTCAAATTATTGTGAAATAATTATCTATTTCATACATCGCATACTTTGACCTGATTCCGTGATAAATCAAAATACAAAAATATCATCGTATAAATAATTGTTCTGGGTGGGGATCGAGCCCACAACCTTTGGCGCACAAGACAGGATAACTAACATCTGCTTCATCGCATCGGGCCAGTCAATGTTATGTCAATTTTATGACTTACATTATATACTGTAGAATGATTCAAGGAAAGAACACATATATATATATATATAACAACAACTGTCTTCGTTTCATTTTCGGTTTGCGTAAATACGATCATATTTCCCATTACCGTTCTCTTCTCGGCTGGCTTCTTATTCGAGAACGTCGCAAAATTCGAGTTAGTAACCATACTATTTTCAAAACTTTTTGATCGTACGCACCAATTTCCTTAAAGGACAGATTCCAATTCTTCCTCTCACGAACGTAATCTCCGTTCTTCTAATACTCTCTCGCTCTTAACTCCTTCTCATCACTCTAGTTTTTGGACAAACTCTTTTACAGTGACAGCTATACGACTCTGGAACGGGCTTCCGTTGAATATCAAGTAATCCCCAAACAAATTTATCCTGAAACGCTGTCTCCGTACTTTATTTACTGATGCTGCTTCTCTAACTTTATAACCCTATTTCTGATGTACGTTATTTTATGTATTTATATCATATATATATTTAATGCGTTTATATATACAAATATGTATGCCACGTTCACATATCTATTTTGTATATATATTGCCTGCACCTATATATTTATTTTTTCTGGTTTGTGTAATGGTTGACTGGGAGATTATGCAATCTGACATTAAGTCCG
The DNA here is from genome assembly GCA_020976665.1 of Heortia vitessoides. Classification (NCBI taxonomy): domain Eukaryota; kingdom Metazoa; phylum Arthropoda; class Insecta; order Lepidoptera; family Crambidae; genus Heortia; species Heortia vitessoides. The sequence continues at coordinate 13,551,318 of JACJUM010002768.1, forward strand.
CCATTTGTACAATAAAGTTAAATAAATAAATAAATGTTGTGCTTTAACTAATGCATAGCGTATACACGTCATGTCAGTTCTTCGAACTACATCCATTGTACGCGTGTATGTCGCTAATTGTACGGTCAACAAAAGCGTGCTGCATTTCGATGTCATGGACAACAAATCTTTGAACCATATTTAATCTGTATCAAATGTGGCCCAGCCCAGCAAAAAAAAGGCGTGAGGCGACGATCATACATACATACATCACGCCTATGATGTTACGCCACTTGTTATGATCATGGCATACTTCTTTCGCTTCCCTTATTCACATTAGTTCTTTCATACACCCTCATTTATTCTTGTTACTTCTGACTGGCCCTTCTTGAATACTTATCCTGCCTAGTTAAGATATGTTTGCCTAGGTCGTCCTAAACCAACTCTTCCAATCACTTCCGCCCAATATATTTTTGCAGTCATTCTACTTTCATCCATTTTTATTACATGTCTAAACAATCTCAACTTTCCTTTATCTATTGTTGTCTTAACATAATCTTTTACACTTCATCAATCTTTTATCACACTATTCTTTCATCTCTTAAACTCATACCATACATACTTTGGCACCAATCAATGTGTTAATTATGGGCCAAAGCTGTAAACAGGAAAATCAAAAAAAAAAGTAATATTAAATTATTGATTACAACAGTTATTACATTTCCTTTACATACATTACTATTATTACAGTGAGTGCAAATGATAATTTACTTGGTTTTATATTAAAATTAAAAATGTATCTCTTTTTTGTTATTGTAAAAAGGGGAAGGAACTATAATAATAATCACACATCTCATACATAGATCTGACTCTAAAGTAAGCTGATTAAAGCACTTGTGTTACAGACATCAAAGGAATCAAATATAATATTTAAATACATATATTTATCACCCAGACACAGAACAAACACAAATATCATCATACAAATGTTTGTGCTAAGTAAAAGTTAAACTCTGATCTCTGCAGTGCTTTTCAAAAGTAATGTTTACTTGACCTAGAGTTCAAGCTGTTCAAATAACAAATTTCATCAAGTTCAGCTTTCAAGTTTTTAGAACAGTAGTTAGTATATCTTTTGTCTGCCTATGTCCATTTAAGGTAACCTCCGAAGTGGATCGACCAATTTTATAGGGGCTTATGTTGGCATGTATCTAAAATTATTAGGAGTAACTTAGGCTACTCTTAATATTTATTATTCACAGAAAAGAAACTATGTGGGTAAAACGACAGGGCACCTCTAGTCCTTACATAAAAATGATATTAAATCTCACTATTAATAATTCATAAAAAATTCAAAGTTAAACACTTTATAAGATAGATATCAATTCAAATATAGAAGTGACTCACAAAATAAGTAATTTCCATTTGTAACTATAATGAGTAATAGCAAACAAGATTATAGCTGAATTAATTAAACAGCATAACACACTTCATAGAGTAAGACCTTGGGGCCGCCACAAACCACAAGCAGGGCAATAAAGGTTGAAAGAAGGTGAAAATCTATATTGTAAACAATGTATCAGTTTTATAAGTCACTATAGGTACTTAGTTTGTTACCTAGAAACTTATGTATAGATTTTCTAACCAATTTAAAATGAAAATTACAAACTAATATAATTGTACAATACAGAAGCTGGTAAAAATTTACACAAGGTTGAGAAATTGTATTCAAATATTATTATAACTGTACAATATTTTATCATAACAGTTACGTCTAAATATCAACAAGATTACATTTTGAAGATAAACAACAAAAATCAATATTTTTTTTAAACAGTAAACATGCAACTTATTTACTTGCGTAAAACTATATAAAGCACACCGAAACTATGAGAAGAGAAAAGTGAGTTGGTACATAGCTAATAGTACTCACAACAGAAGTGATTTTGTAGATAGTAAAGCCATTCTTATGCTTAGCAGTCTCGGCTACAGAAAACCGGCGAACCCACTTATATCGGCCGGACATTTTTGTTGCACTACAATTTTATCAAGTCTCACGCCAACATTTCACCAAAATCCTGGCGGTTTCACTGTATATCTACTTATCATTCATAGCCGATAGAGATATTTATAATAATTCTAATAGTATTTTGTTTCATAAGACCAAACTACCCAGAAAGTATAAAATAATACAAAAATGTTGTGTTGACGATGACGTTTTCTAACAGCCGTGACAGCTGTCACAACAGTGTTACCAAATTTAAAAAGATATTGTAATATTTTATTTAATTTTTTTACTTTCTAAGAGGGGAAACATGCAGAAAAAAATGATTGGATTGTTGAAGTAATAACATATGAAAGTAACATATTTTATTTTCATAAAAAATATTTGCTTTGCTTTCCTTTTACAAAAGCAGAGAAAATAGGTTGCTATTTTCTCTGCTTTTGTTAAAGGAAAGCATGTTTTGTAAATACAATGTTTACAAATCTGTAGTGTGTACACGTTACACTAGGTGTCACTGTACAAAAAAACTACTATGTATTATTAGTTAGGAATTCCTTTAACTAGATGGCAAGAGTTACGCATTATTATGATTAAGACTTGAAATTTCAATTACATAGTATTTTGGTTGACATTAAATAACGTAACTATACTCAAGTTTCGTATTAAATTGTTTATAGATTTGACTATTGTATGTACCCGTGTTCTAAAAGCGAAAGGAAAGTTGCTGACATGTAAAATAAAAGTAAAAAAGACGGTGCAAGCAATAGGTCAAACTTGCAGCTTGATTACTTATCCCCACTCCCCCTCACTTAGTCGAATGGCGCGCAGCGAGAGGTTGTGTTGGCTTGAGTATCGAGTCGTGTTTCGTGCGTCCTCGAGTAGTTTGCAATAATACTTTTCCTTTGAGACATGAATGAAATTATTAGTCAGTAACCTTAAAAGTTTTAACAGCACTTGTGCCTAAGCGACATCACAATAAAAATGTGTTGTGAATAACATGTGCCAGTTGTTTTTGTGAAGTGTCCAAAAAGTATAATTTACAACCGGATATCGTCAAAATGGGTTCGAAAATCGAGTACGTGGATTCATCACATTTATACGCGACAAACTATGTCCGCAATTCGAAAGCTATCGGCGTGCTATGGGCAATATTTACGATTTGTTATGCGATTATAAGCGTTGTTGCCTTCGTGACACCTGAATGGATCGGAGATTTAGAGACGGAATACCCAAGGAAGTTCGGTTTGTGGCAAATCTGCAAGTCTGATGAAGCCATTGAAGATTGTAAAGGGAGGCTGGATGACTTTATGTCGATAAATGGATTCGTATTTAAAATAGCAACTGTGTTAGTGGGCATAGCGGTCGCATTGGCCCTGTTTACTATCTGTGCGATGTTGCTATTTTTCTTTTGTCAGTCAACAACAGTGTTTCACATCTGTGGATGGCTGCAACTTCTGTCAGGTAAGTCCTCATTACTTAAAATACAGTTATTTCGGCTAAGGACCGCTCTTTTACAGCCTTTGTTTACCGAGGATAAATTACAAAGCGAAAGTTTATATCCACTTTTAAGCTTGCCTGACCTTGCTGTCTAGAACTGAGAACTAGTATTTGATACTGCATTTATACATTATGCTGATTCATAAGGAAAACAGGTGCGAGCGCCACATCCGGCACAAGCAGATGGTATGTCGAGACAGTGACATCTCCGATAAATACCAAGTGTCTTGTGTAAATAACAGTAAAGTCCAAAATCGCTCGGAAACCTGTAGTCACGATCTGACCATCGGCCTATCAGTCTGGATTCTAATAATTAAGCTTAACCAAGCCTCCTGTCTACCTGATAACGGCAAAAATGAAAGGTTCTGCTCAAGGCATCTAGCAAAATAGCAGGTTGTCCGGTAAACAACTTTTAATGGTCCTTCCGTCCTTACATTGTTGCATTCAACTATGACTCACAATGAGAAAGCATTCTTTATTCATACTAATATTATGGGTGCGAATGTATCGGATTCTTAGTTACCCTTTTTCGATTAAACAAACGTTTGGTTGTATTGAAATTTGACATGTTGCGTGAACCTTGGGAGTTACATCAACTTTTGATCTGAGAATAATCCCACGGTTTATATCTAAATATAATAAAGATATATCTATTTATAAAAGAGTATATTCGTACTTGTAAAAACTCGGTGACGGAATAAAAATTATATTGTTTGCTTATAATGTACTTTTCCATATGTGAACGAATTTTTGGAATATATTTAATAACTTTTGTCTTTATTCGTTACATAGGTACTTATTTAAATGTAAATATTTCGTCTTCTTGTTTTTTAATATATAAAATAGACTATGTTACTAGTTAAAATGAAGCTTTCGAATGGTAAACAAAAAAATAGTTATGTAGTTTTTAAGTTAAATCGTAACAAACAAACAATTAAATCTTACTTTTATAATATACGAAGCTATATATTTCTATATAATAAACAGTTTAAATGGGAAAAAGGAAATTGATTTCTTTTATTACTTTCTGGTATTTGTCTATATTCTGTGACTTTGTCTATATTTATCGAGATTTGGCGAAACCGAAAAACAACAATTTGTTTTTACGTAACAACGATGCAATAGGTCACCAACTTCAGTATCACTACCTAGCATAAAACAAAGTCGCTTTTCGATTTCTGTCTGTCCATATGTATGCTTAGATCTATAAAACTTTGCAACGGATTTCGATGCGGTTTTTTAATAGATGAGTGATTCAAGAGGAAGGTTTATATGTGTAATACATGATTAATCAAATATAGAAACGGTAATTTTAGGTAAATTTAAGTTTCCTATGTGATCGTAAATAAACTTTATTTTTATGCTATACATTACAAACGCTGGTTGAACCCGACGAATATACTACAATATTAAACACCATAAAACGGTCTACATAAAGGTGGTATATATCTATCTCTTAGGGAGAAACCCACTATAACTATTTTTATACACATACCCCCCCCCCCCCCCGTCTCTTATAATCTAAATATACTAAGTAACTTAATATTTATTTAACACAATTAATATGTACAATGCATGTACATTTTGACGGGCCCGATGGCGCAGATGGTAGTGATCCTATCTTGTGCGCCAGGGGCTGTTGGTTCGATTCCCACTCAGCTCAAATATTTATATGGTGATATTTGTGTTTGTTCTGTGTCTGGGTGTTAAAAATACGTATTTAAGTAGTATATTCGTTGTCTTGTTATCTCTGTTGTCTGGCGTCCGTAACACAAGTGCTTTTACAGCGACTTATCCTAGTCAGGTCAAACTGTGAGATATTGTGGGATTTTATTACTATTATTTGGCGGTTTAAATACCAAGTTGCATTATCAGCAATCATCGAGCAAAACAAATTAACTACTAATGCGACTCTATAGTTAATTTTAACTCTATTTTATCTAACCCTTATAATTACCGATGTAATTATGTGTTTTGATGTCCTGGTTGGTTTTATTGTTTAATTTATTAGTACTTTCTCCTAAATTAATCGTATTTTGTAAATACCCCTCGTAAATTAATTGTACATTCTTGTGAGAATTAATAAAGTTTTTATACCAGTATGTATACCAGTAAAATATACCGGCACATTTTGTTAATTGATTAAGTGCATTGCAGGTTTCCAAATTAAAAGATTACATTACCGAGAGCATATTAAAATAATAACCATATCTTTTAGTAAATATCCATAACGACCAGCTTTATAAAAATCGTATAGAGGTGAAGCGAGAATCAGATTAAGATCCGTGAAGTGAAAAGGTCACCAACAGACAGATAAACAGGCTTTCGTAATTATAATATCAGTTGTAGATTGTAGCTCGTGAACTTATTTGGCAAGAAGTGTAATAAGAACAAGATCGTTAAAACACGAAACTTTTCCTTGCATAATACAATTGTCAAATGTAATGATTCAGCAGTTTTAATGTCATTTAAATTATGAAATAATTCACAGTACGGACTCTGAAGAAATCAAACAAACTTAAAAAATGTAAGAGAAAATATAGTACCTCCACCTGTACCAGGTGTCGTAACAGGCGACGGAATCACCGCAATGGACGGATGGTTTTTCGTACCTCACTCCCTCCTATTTCTACCGCCAAACAACCGTGTTCGCATTGCTGTTTAAATCGTGAAAGAGGCAGTGAAATTAATGGATTATATAATAATATCTTCAGGTTACAGCGACTCGCTAGTGATGTCTTCGTGCTGTCACTATCACGCGGACCGTAAAAAAATGTATCCCAAAGCAAAACTCCCGTCATGAAGCTACGCTCTGCAATTGCCACGACTCCTGCTTAGCATGGTGGACATCCATTGCCAAATATAGGTGTCTCTAACAAAAATCTAATTGGATCCGTTATGTGTGGCCTGTGTCCAGCGCGTTTGCAGTTCTAGTCAGATCGTATGTCCACCATGTGGATTATCACGATATCAGCTATTGGAAGTCCATTGTTGGACATAGGTTTCCCCAAGAAAGGGGGTATTTTTGTCATAATTGCCGCGCTGGGCAAGGGTGTTGGCAATCGCAGAGCGTTGCTTTCCCGACGGGGATGCTGCTGATGGATTTGAGCGTGTATCGGATGGATAAACCGCAATCTGCCGGTTCTGGTAGGTACTTTAGCCGCCTCTTATGACATCTGGTGCAGAAAGGGGTACTATTCTACTCTGCCGGTACCTCACGGCAAGAACTATACCCCACTTTACTACTAATCCCTGGTGATTGATCCTATTGGAAATACCTTCGGAAGTCTACGTCCAACAGTGAATGTCCTACGATTAATATGATGATGAAATTTTCTAAACCGAATTCGGCAATCATTTGCCCATAAAAACAATATTTAATTACATTGAAGCGTGTTACGCAAGAATCGCAAGTAGTCCGAAGTGCGGTCAGTCACTATCGCTTAATGGACTGCCTACATAGCCTTACAATAGTATTAGTGAGGCTTTACGTAAACTATCGTATGTGGTGAGTTGGAAGCCTAATAGTTTTGAACACGAGTAAGCCTTTGTAAATCAAAATATTCTTTTTTCTAGTAGCCCCATTACTAGCACTTACGAATCGACAAAAATAATAAAATGAACAATTTTAATTTAGAAATACTAAATTGTATAGTATTCATTATATTAATGACCTTGATGACCTCACAAGATCATGAGTAGTCTAAAATATAAATAAGCCTACATTATACTAGTCTGCCGGCATCAGGCGGGTGTTAAAACTAATTTTAATGCAGGTTCATTACACAGGACACTAGAAAGAGATCTGCAAGAAAAACTGGTGGTTAATGGAACCCCTGCCGGCTACCGTTGTTTTAAAGCTAGGTTTGAGCAATAAAGGTACCAGACACTAAAGGTACCAGAACCGACAGATAGCGGTATATCCATCCGAAACAATGCAGCTCAAATGCACAGGGCTAGGATGGGCAGCAGCATCCCCGTCGCGAAACTAAGCTCTGCGATTGCCAACACGCTTGCCCAGCTCGGCAATTATGACCAGAATTACTCCTTTCTTGGAGAGGCCTATGTCCAGCAGTGGACTTACAATGGCTAGTATTATGATAAAGATACAATTAATTTATGAGTTATGGTATCCCTTATAATTTTACTTTACATTAAGAGGAATACAACCATATGTTAATATCGTGCCCGTCAAGTAGCACGATGGCTCAGTTGGGTTCGATTCCCATCCAGGGCATAAATTGATATGGTGATATTTGTGTCTGGGTGTTAAATGTATGTATTTAAGTAGTATATTTGTGATTCCTCAGTTTAGCGTTCGTAACACAAGTGCTCTAAGCGACTTACCACGGAGTCAGGTCAATGAATGAGATGTTGTAGGAATTGATTATTATTATTATTATACGATAATATTTCTGTTTGTTTCGCTAGGTGTTAAATATATGTATTTAAGTACATAGTATATTTGTGAATCATCTGTGGTGTGGCGTCCGTAACACAAGTGCTTTAAGCGACATACCACGGAGTCAGGTCAGGTTATAGTTGTAAAAAATACTCGATTTAAATTTAATTAGTGATAAATTGTGTTAATAATATTTTATAATATTTAGTGATAATAATTAATTATTCGAATCTTAAAATTATTAAGATAAAAAAATGAGATTACGACAGTATATGCATGTCCAACAAAACTGTTAAGAAACGTGTTATTAGAAAGATACTAGTTAGCCGCCATTTGCCGGAAGATTACCGGAATGAGTAATAGCGAGAAATCGCCGTCAGCAAAACCGGTGATACACCTCCGTCATGCTGCAGGAATGTCAGCCAGGTATGGGGTTCAGGGCAATTTCATATGATTTCGCTGTCTCTCGACGCTCGCTTGTTGTTGCCTCGATACGCACTACTCGACTCATTGTTAAGTTCCCTTTCACCGTCAAAATCAACTGTATATATATCATCTAATATATAAAATTCTCGTGTCACAGTGTTAGTTACCATACTCCTCCGAAACGGCTTCACCGTATCTTGTGAAATTTTATATGCATCTTCTAAAGGTCTGAGAATCAGCTACTATCTATTTTTCATACCCCTAAGTGTGTTTTTTTTATAATGTGGCTTTTAATAATACATGCAATTTGAAAAAAATTGTCCAAGCATTTCTCGAATTTTGCGGTAGCAACATAAAATTTTATTTAATAGATTATTATGATGTACATAGTAGGCAGAGTAGAATAGTACCTCCCTCTGTACCAGGTGTCGTAAGAGGCGACTAAGGTACTAGAGCTGACAGGAGGCGGTATATCCATCTGAAACAGAACTCAAATGCATAGGTTCAGGATGTGCAGCAGCATCCCCGTCGCGTAACCTGCGCTTTGCGATTTTCAACACGCTTGCTCAGCGCGGCAATTATTGGTCAAATTCCCCCTTTTATTGCTAGGCCTATGTCTAGCTAGAGACTACCAATGTCTGTGATGATACAAATGATGATTATGATGAAGCTAGATATACCGCCATCTATCGGATCATGCATCTTAGTCCCTTACGACGCCTTGACTAATATTTATCACAGATTATATAGCATATCAATCCTAGCATTGTATGCAAATGCGTCATAAACTAGCATATGAACGGCAACATTGACATTCGTCAGAACCAGAGCGATGCACGATTAGTAAATTGAAGCCCACAAACGTATGACCCCGTCAGTCTAAGAGTTCACCAAACCGCTACGTGACCTGGTAAAATGTGGACGTGTACATTGTACAACATACTTAGGCATGTTAATTGTGAGACGTGCAGTGAATAAACGACTGAATGGTTTAGTAATTGGTGTATTTTTTGGTTCCGTACATAAAAAAGGATAAACGTAACGTCTATAAGATCTCGTGAACGAATGAATGAATGGTCTAGTTCAACGAAGCCATGTTTTTAGGAATCTGTACTTGGAAACATCAGCAATTTATAACAGTTGCCAATCTTAAGACGTCGACGTTGGTTGCATGTTGTTGAAAGAGTTTCGGGAGTTTTTTAAACGCAGGAACGGCTTGACAGATCTAGATGCAATCTGGCACGGAGATTGTTGAGTCTGGAGCAACATTTCTAGTACTTTTTATCCGGAAAACATGTTTCCGAGGGATAGATCTGGCTTTTTATTTTATTCTATAAAATCGGCTGGACATTTAGCATAGGTTAAGTATCATTGAGTGTCTAACTATATTTCTTGCATTAACAAGAGTTCTTCAAGGATGCGACTGCAGGCAAATTGCGGGTGGAAAGCTAGTTACTACATAGTATAAAATAAACTCACTTCGCGCTGTCTGTCCCTATGTATGCTTTGATCTTCAAATTAACGCAACGAATTTTGATGCGGTTTTTAATAGATAATGTGATTGAAGAGCAAGGTTTATATATTATAATCCATGAATAATATAGTATAAACACTGAGTTTTTTAATGTAATGTCGTAAATAAACACATTAATTTGCGCATTTTTATTACATTCCAAAGGCTGACTAAACCCGACGAGATAGATCAAAATAATTTACGACAATATTGTTCAGTTTAAAAAGGTCTACAAAAAAGTCTGCGGTGACATTTGTCTAGCTCTTAGGGGTAACCTACAATAGCCATTTTTTAACCTCATTGCGCTCGTGCAAAGCCGAGGCGGGTCACTGGTACTATAAGTTTGGTTGCACCAATACGTATACCGTTCGTCCTCTTTTGCTAAATTTCAAAATCAAATTCACCCCTAACGACGGCCGCCCGAGCCTAGGTCGAGCTTTTATAGGCGCCCGCGGCCGATCGTCGTCGATCCCGCTCAGATCCCGCGAGCCTTGCGGGCGTGACCGCGGGACACCCAGGATAATTACGGGCATTCACCCTCTTTTTTCGGTGGCGCAATAGGTTCGTCCGAAAAAACAATCATATGTATATTTCCTTATTCATAATATACCGTGTTCTGATGAGACTATTACGAAATCTTACCAGAAACACACCGTCCGCATAATCTGACATAATTAAAACATCGTACATTGAACTCGTTTCGTGCAATAACGAAACGCAGTCTATGAATACCAAGTATTCGTTACTTAATTTGATGTCTGCAAAATCTCTGGCAGTATCTTTGGTGCAAGGTCATATCACCTTTCTAAAACAGTGCAAAGGCTATTCATTTAATTGTATTATGAATATGTATGTGTTAATATATTTTAGTATAGCTTTAAGCAGTGGTCGTCGAATCTCTTGCATTTTTGTTAACAATAGATAATAAGAATAACATAAATAAATAGAAAAAATACTCACAACGTCTCATTCATTTATCTGACTCTGTGGTAAGTCGCTTAAAGCACTTGTTCTACGGATGCCAGACAACAGTGGAATCATAGATATACTACGTAAATACATATATTTAACACCCAGACACAGGAAAAACACAAATATCATCACATAAATATTTCCTCTAAATATAAAGATAGGATTGCTTCCATCTGCGCTATCGGGCCCGTCCATTCCTATTAAGCTCGGACAATCATTGGCCTATTTGTTTAAATAACTTTTATAACCCTATAAGGTCATCAGGGTTATCGGTCATTTGAGTAGTTAATTGTAATTAGTGAATCAATATTGTTGGAACAACATTGTTTGTTTTGACGTTTTAAAAGTGCCTGCGATCTTTGACATAATATGCGTCTAAGAATTACGGTGAACACGAATCTAAACTAATATAAAGCTGAAGAGTTTGTTTGTTTGTTTGAACGCGCTAATCTCAAGAACCGCTGGTCTGATTTTAAAAATTCTTTTAAAGCTGGATAGCACTTTTATCGAGGAAGGAGAAAGTCGCAAGTAGTGCTAGTATATAATAAGTGAATACATGCACATACAAGCGTGCACTTTAATGTTAACTTGCTTCTATGCAGTCTTTGCTATCTGGAAGACTGATGGTTCCCGGCACAAACTATGAAATAACTAGCGTATCTAAATTGTAGCATAGAAATCATGCATGCTCTACGGCCCCCATTAAAAATTAGAAGTCATTGTAAAAAGTAAAAGTTAATCGTGATATAATGATGACAGATGCCATCTTGCTTGCGGTGCGTACCGCGCGTAATGAGCGGTCGATTTCGGATTTTATTGTCTTAATGTTTTTATTGCAACTGAGATATTTGAACACGCAATAGAAAACAACCACTTTGGAGAAACGAGAAGTAATTTTACTACAAGTCTGTTAGTCGTCATACTAGACATTAAAAGTCCACTGCTGGATATAGGCCTCCCCAAGAATGGGGGGATTTCGCCCATAATTGCCGCGCTGGACAAGCGTGTTGGCCGATTGCCAGAGCGCAGCTTTCGCAACCGACATGCTGCTGCCCGTTTCCATCCTGTGTATTGAGCTGTACTATATCGGATGGATATACCGCCATCTGTCGCTTTTGGTACCTTAGTCGCCTTTTACGACACCTGGTAAAGAATACAGAGGTATGTACTATTTTACTCTGCCGGTACTTCACGGCAACGCTGTTAGTACTTTATAGTAATAATAATTCTGCGTAAGACAGTGACTTTGTACAGGATATTCTCCACAAAACGGAAATGTTCCAATTTTAAATTTACTTTTATAGCAGATTTATAGCCTATTTATAGGATTTACGCAGCGTGGCATGATGGACAAATATCTTACTAGGTTTTAAGTATCTTCCTAGGCTTCCGGACTTTGCTAGGTATAGTAATCAATGAGCCAATATACGGTCGAAGACACTAAGTAATGAAGCTAGCAGATTTTTGTCATGAATCGCAAGAGGAGAATAAACAACGCACCTAGATAAATTATGATGAATTTAGCCAACTCACTCACTTCTCGCTCCAAATACATTAGTGATCCGATGAACCATCCCCGAACGGTTCACTGATAGAGTGCGATCGACAACAGATTGGTCTCGGTCATAATATAGCGCTGCAAATAAATCATGTGCGTTAAATCCGGTGAAATCATTTCCGTTTCGTAACAGAGCCCTTTCACGTTTGATCTTCGGGTTTTGTCATGCTAATTCCGTTAATGGGACTACTTCCGAATTCCAACTTTCTATTGAGACAAGCAGAACGAAAATTAAGAGCATGCAAAGTGGTACAGATATTTGACACCGATTCGTATTCCTATGATGCGAATGTTTGTTAGGAGACGTATACTAGCTCAGTATCAAACAATGTGTTTGGAATTTCTACGTGTATTTTTAGAAAATGGTCGCAATTAATTTTGAGTATTGTCTTCATCATCATCATAACAGCCATTGGAAGTCCACTGCTGGACATAAGCCAATCCAAGAAAGGAGGTTTTTTGCCCATAATTCCTGCGCTGGGCAAGCGTGTTGGCAATCGTAGAGCGTAGCTATCGCGACGGAGATGTTGCTTGGGCAGCCCCCAGCTGTCCTCGCCCTGTGCATTTGAGCTGCACTGTTTCGGATGGATATACGACCATCAGTCGGTTCTGGTACCTTAGTCGCCTCTTTCGACATCTGGTGCAGTGGGAGGTACTATTCTATTCTGCCGGTACCTCTTATTTATAAGACAGTTTTTTATAAATAGAAAATTTATAATTTCCTACTTAAGATAATTAACTTGGAATCTTTAACCGTTATTGGAGCTCTCAAAAAAACTAATTTTCCCTCGTCTTTGCAACTTTTTTCATTTATACTATCTAATAAATAATATGGAGTACCTCAAGGGAGTGTGTTGGTACCTACGTTATTTATCATCTACATTAACGACATAATTCATTCTACCCTGAAAAATTGTAGAATAATTGCTTTTGATACTGCTCTAGTGTTTAGTGGTAGTGACTGGAAAGATGTCGCTGCAAATGCCCAAATTGGCTTAACTGACATACAACACAAAATTGAATGGAAGCCTACTAACTTTAAATGCATATAAAACAAAATTTTTTCTTTTTCGATTACTAAAAAAACTCAACCATCTACAAATTCTTTGCATCTCTTCGCCCACCAGATAAATTGTAAATTTAAAAAAAAATTTTTGTGTTTGTCCGAAATTAGTAAATGTGTCAACATATAATTATCTTGGCATAACATTAGATTCTTTATTAACTTTTAACCCTCACATAAATATTTTAACGCAAAGAATTCGGAAATTAACTGCAGTTTTTAGAAATATAAGACATATTGCTACAGAAAAAAATTTAAAAACGTTATACGTAACTCTATGTCAGTCTCTCTTGTCGTACTGTATCACTATTTGGGGGGTGCTACTAAAACGAATATGTTACCGCTAGAAAGGGCACAGAGATCTGTGCTCAAAGTTATGTACATTTTACGCTTTATATACCCTACGTCAAAACTCTACATCCATACCAAAGTTTTAACAGTGAGACAATTGTACTACCAAGAACTTATTCTCAAACAGCATAAGCTATGTGAAAATAAACCAACTCATAGCAGACGAAGTAATGTGGATTTCCAAAATATACATCAGCTATGTCGTACACGGTTCGCACAGCGATTTCAAAATTTTGCAAGACCATTTATTTATAATAAAATAACCCTGAAATAGATATTCATGACATGAATAAGCACACATGCAAAACAACAGTAAGGGAATGGCTTTTGACATTGGACTACAACAAGACAGATAATTGCTAACAATATTATGCTAGACTGGACTATATTTATTATTACTATTATTGTTTATGTATATTGTATATACAGAATATAGCTTCATATTCTATGTATTTATGTAATATATACGAAAATAATATCTTTTATTAATAGGCCTTGTATTATATTAGATATATACACGCATTCACACCTACATGCACACTACAGAGCATAGGTGCCTATAAGAACAGGCTAGACCTAGTTTAGGTACTTAAGTATCAAAGTGTATTTTAGTTTCCTTTTGTTGTTGAATAAAGTTATTATTATTACTATTGGTTCCCGAGTAATAGTATAACCTTGTCTATAAACAGTACTTATAATATATCTAACAGTGAATTTTTCAAATCATTACTAAAATTAGCGTATTCAGCCAAACATATTGACAAATGCTACCTCATGAAAACACGTAATCAAGTATCAACTACGTAATAAAACCTCAAATCACAACTAAAATATAATTTTTAATATGACACTGACATTACGTAAAGAAACTTCAATAATTTTACATTGATAACATCCGTTGATATTTTTATTTTATTTATACAAAATGTCTTCATTCCCGGAACCAGACAGATGTCCCAAAGTATGCAATGACATCGGCGCGTTTAAGAAAGCTGCAGTATCTCCCGAGAAAGCCTTAGAAGAGATAAAAGAGGCTAAGGAAGCTATTGAACAAAAAGAACCAGCGCCACCAGCTCAAAGTCATGAAGAAATCCACGAGACAACCAGACCACAACCTTCGGGCGAGGAATATCTTCCTAACCTTAAACCGGGTCAAGACGGGAAAGTGGATTGGACGCCACTCGGTGAAATGACGGGTACGCGACCTCCCGTAAACAAATACTCAATCAGCAGATACTCCTTAAGTGAATGGAGGAAACATAACAATGAAATACTAGATACAGAAGTCATTAACGAATCCAACATAGTTGATTACAACGCCAAAACATCCATAATGCAGGCCTTTGGTAACATCGACAAACAGCAAAACGAAAACAATAAAAGACTCAAACAGAAAGCTAGAGATATCTTCAGATGGAAGGTGGAAGTTGAAACAGCGTGTAAAGCGATCACTGAAGAAGTCGAACTTCTTGAAATAGAGAGACAACGTTTGAAAGGTGCTTCTATGGTCCTCATGCTACCGGAGTCCATATCTAAAGAATGCCTAGATCTTCGATCTAATAGATTCAAACCAGATTTAGTAGCAGACCTCGCTGAAAAGGAGCTCATAAAAGAAATGGAGCTGGTCAGCGAAGTGAGACAAAACCTTAAGAACACTTTGAACCAAATAGAGGAGCAGATGGCTATAAATAAAGCAGCGAAACACCGGATAGAATTCGATTGGTGTGACAAGACCATGGCATATAACACGGAGTCAACAAATCTGAGTTTAAATACTAAATCTACAACTATCATGTTCAAGCCTGGTGCTACTAGGTTTGGGGATTATTCAGCGCCTTTGGAGTACTGGGAGTTCTTTTGCAGGGAGAATGTGCAGAACTGTGAGGCGGCTAGGCAGAAATCAGCCGACTTGCGGGGCAGTTTAAATGCGATTTTAGTCAGTGGTGGTAGGAAATTAAGGAACCAAGCAGACCATACCGATATGGCTTTGGCTGAAACTGTTGCTATCACGCAAGAACTATGCACTAAATTGGAAGAAACTTTGAGAAGCACTCTCCAAAGGATGGCAGATATGGAAGCCTTGATTGCCGACCTACAAAGTTCTATCAGGAAAATGGATGCAGCTATGAAGCTAGCTCAAACGAGACTTGACAACAGAAACAATGGGAGACCCCACGGAGAGAGCGTACGTGATCAGCCGCACTTAGGATTGATGGAGGAGGTGAAAAAGATTCACGAGACTGTGACGTCATTACTTGGTCAGCTGAGGAATGCAGAACGAGTGAGGGAAGACTTGATAAAGAAACGTATCGTCTTGGAGAAAGACATCGCTTCAAAGAGGAAAACTCTCAATATAGACAGAGATAGATGCGGTATGGTGCGCTCTCACTATCCATCGGCTTCAGAACTTGCTGGTTATTAAACTTAATGTTTTGCAACAATATATGTATATATAAATTTTTTTATAAATTTATTTAAGTAAGCGTATCATAAGTGTTGACATGATAATATTTGCTATTATTCGCATCAAACTAGCTATACACACTTTCAAAATCAATATATATATAACCAATAACAAGTTTTATCAGAGCTGATATAATAAAACTTAATTTTTTATTTGAAATATTTAAAATTAATGAAGATAAAAGTATTTTCTCTATTGGACAGCCTCATTAAAAAAAAGGTTATTTGCCGTATATGTACCGCTACAATAAAAAATAGTGGCAGCGAGGTAAAGGAATCAACCCATGGCAACATATCTATCCTAGACAGCGAAGCTCAAAAGCAAAAAGATGAAGATAGCCCGCAATCGTCCCCTACCGAAGCTTCGCTGTGATTTTGATCAAGTGTCATCCAAAATTAAACCTTAGGATTAATATGGATGCGTGGCCATTAACAAATGATCCTATTAGAAGTCTCTTGGGGAGGGACTCTTGACCCACTACAGTACCCCGGGTGAAACTGCATGGCACATAGTTAGAAACAGAAGCACAAAAAATTATGTAATTGTTACAATGACCTTGATGACAAGACGAGGTCGTACAAGTCTTTAGTGTAGGTCACAGTGTCTTTAACTAAGTGCAACTATTAGAACAGGGCTCAATTTTGCATCAGGATCAGAGCGTGAACTTTAAGGAAAAGATATATCCATTAGCTGTGCCCGCAACTTCGTCCGCGTGGAATTGTTTTTTCTGGGTACCATACCTCCTTACCTTAACTTAAATAAACTTTGAATGTTATGCTTATTTATGTCGAATCATTGGCTTGAAAAATAAGTTTCAAGATTCTAGCTCTAAATGGCGAAACTTCCATACATTTTTTCCATCCCCCCTTACGAACACTTATTTCGAATTAAATTATAGCCTATGTTCTTTCTTAGGGTCTAAAGATTATCTGTGCCAAATTTTATCAAAATCGGTTGGGGGGTTTAAGCGGGAAAACGTAACAGACAGACAGACAGAGTTACTTTCACATTTATAATATTAGTAGGGATTTACGATATGATAATTGACCTTTAAATTCCGTCGAACAACAGTGCTCGTGGCGCATTTCGTCAGTAGAAAATGAAATTACTGAGTTATGTGACACAATATCGTCAGGTCACCAGGTTGGCGACGTATAGGCTAGGTCTATACGATACGATAAAAGTCCCGTAGTACTTTACCACCAGGCCGTATGATTATCTGCCAATTTACCTATTTATAATTTAAATTTACTAGAACTGACATATCCATACGAAACAGTGCAGCTCAAATGCACAGGGTGGGTTTGGGCAGCAGCTGCGCTCTGCGATTGCCAACGCGCTTGCCCAGCGCGGCAATTATGGTCAGCATTCCCCCTTTCTTGGGGAGTCCTATGTCCAGCAGGGAACTTCTAATAACTGATATGATGCTGATGGATACATATGAAATCTATTAGATGTGTGTTACGTCAGTAATCCACCAATTTGTCAGCAAGCTGTCTCACGTCAGTTATTCTGGTATTATGCCGGTGTGATTGACCAGACCTTTCACTATATTGTGCTGTCTTTGGTGTTATGCAATAGAGGCAAGTGGGCATGATATTTGGTTGGCGTGTGTTGGCACCTTTCTAGTAGTGCATAACAATGTTAACTATCGGAGAGATATTCGAGGCCTCCATGTAGATGTGGTAGTGTTACTTTCAGACCTGGAAGACCTCGGCCTGTTCATAAAAGGTTGTTGTCATTGTTTCTAGTCTGGGTGTTTATGTGATGATCCCAGATTCAAATTGGTGCATGTTCACCTTCGTGGCCGTAAAACGAGATCGAACAACTGGTGTGAGAATACTTGTTATTTTATAAATAATAATGTATTGTTGGTGTTAAGGTATTGCTACACTTAGTATTTTTCATTTAAGTTTACGTCTTAGATATCGACTAATTGAAATAATATTTGTAACAGCAAATTTTATGCTTATTTTGTCGATAGTTCAAAGAATATATGAAAAAGAAAAATGTTTAATAAATAAACGAATATCAATATTTGACATATTTATACATATAAAAGTGCCGTGAGGTACCGGCAGAGTATAATAGTACCTCCCACTGCACCAGGTGTCGTAAGAGGTGACTAAGGTACCAGAACTGACAGATGGCGGTATATCCACCCGAAACAATGCAGCTCAAATACACAGGGCGGGGGTGGAGAGCCGCATCCCCGTCGCGAAAGCTGTTCTCTGCGATTGACAACACGCTTGCCCACCGCGGCAATTTTGGGCAAATTCCTCTTTTTTATGGAGGTCTATGTCCAGCAGTGGACTTTCTATAGGTGGGTCTGATGATGATGATACATAAAACATTGTCATTAAACATTTTGGTCCTGGCTTGTGCGCCAGAGGTAGTGGGCTCGATTCTCATTCGATTCGATCGACGAGTCAGATTCGATGTGTCTGGGTGTTAAACATGTGTATTTAAGTAGTATCTTTGTGATTTCTCTGTTGTCTGGCGTCCGTAACACAAGTGCTTTAAGCGGCTTACGCCGGAGTCAGGTGAATGTATGCGATGTTGTGGGAATTTATTAATTATTTATACAGAATACTTCCTATGACATTCAAGGGCCACACAATGCACTCGACGTTAAAAAATAATAAGCACCCGGAATTAAGGAACTGAACAATTACAAAACTAGAAAAAGCACGAAGGTAAAGACAATGGCATTATTTGTTTGCTCACACGGATTGAATGCTGTTATTCTGTGAAGTTGTGACCTTTGTTACGAACACAATCGGCTGAAGTCTCCCATGCCATCGCCCGGAGCGTTGCCTAACTGTTTTGAATCGGAGACTAGATCTTGGGGTTTTAAAACATACCATTCCAAGGGAATTGAGATCGCGTGCATGTTGGAAACGAAACTGTTTCTACACATCGTGTACTGTACATTGATTTCTAATATGCTGTCTGATCCGATAACGTTTTTGGTAATATCCCTATTTTATACGCTAAGGGTTGTGGGTTTGATCTCCACCCAGATCAATCGTGTCATGAACATTTGCGTTTCTTCTGTATCTGAGTATTTTATATGTATTTAAGAATTATATTTGTAACTCTGCTCTTGACTGATATCCGTAACTAATATTTTTAGCTATTGTTCCGAGTTCGAGATAAGTCTTGAAATCGGGTTAATTTTGTGTAAATTGAGCCTTTAAATGAGGTTCCATTGATTAAAGAATGTGATGATATGATAACGGAATTGGGGGTTTTGACTTTGACACTATTCTAGAAATTATAATCGCAATGGGTACTATGTGAGTAAATATAGTACCTCACGTTTACCAAGTAATGCAATAGAATCATGAGGTCTGGCTAGAGGCTGTATATCCACAGAGAAGAACGTAACTTAAATGCGATCGGGCGCGGATGGGCAGCCGCATTTCCGTCTCGAAGCTTCGTTCTGCGATTGCCAGACGCAGAACGAAGCTTCTAACCTAACCTAACGCGGGGATTATGGGCCAAAATCCCTTTCTTGGGGAGGCCTAGGTCTAGCAGTGGTCGTCCTGTTGCTATTACGATGATGATGAGTCTTGTGAATAATTCGATACGAAAACATCAACAGTATCTATTTTGTAATTCTTAAAGTATCTACTTTCTAAATCTATTCATTAAATTTTTCGTCATATCATTAATAATGTTATGGCATGCCATTCAATCTTAGGCTCATTTTTAAGCCATCAAGTGTACGTGGAAGTCTTAAGGACAGGCCATTTGAAGATGTTAATTGTCATTACTAAATCACCAATAGGACGTACAAATTAATACATGTAAGCATTAAACCAACCATTACCAGAATTTAGATACAATTGTAATTATGGATAATTTTTTTTCTCCATATTATAGAAACTTTTTTGAGAAATATATTTTTTTCTTTAACCAATAATTCCTCATCCTTGACGTTTAGTTTGACTGTCATTATGACTGTAGGATTTATATTTATATGTATATGTATATATATTACTAAAATATTTACAACTACGTAATTGCATAAATTATTGTCAATATGGCCGACGAACCTGATTTACAAACATGTCCGCACATCTGCCCGAATACGATAAAGCCCGTGACTGAAGAACATTTATTTAAAGAAGCAGGTGGTTCTAGAGGCCCGGAAAATCCTCATGCGTCGCCATATGTCCCAGGGCAGATCACACCGTATGAATCAAAGTACTATCCACCTGATGCTCCACCGAAATATCTTCCCCAACCGACAGACACCATTAGTGGAGATATTCTCGGCATGAGTCCCATCGGCCCATGGGCTTCTGGGCAAATAGACTGGACTCCTCAAGCCGGCATGACTGGAGTGAGACCAGTCGTTGATAAATACTCCATTACGCGGTACAGTACCGGAGAATGGAGGAAGAATAATGAATACATCCTCACCCCAAGAGCTACAGACAAAGCGAAAGCATTAGAAATCAGAACTAAGAAGGAAATAGACGATGCTTTTAACGCTATGAAAGAAAAAGAACAGGAATCTAATAAGAAACTAGAAAGCAGAGTAAAAGACCTTCAATATTGGAAGAAAGAAGTGGAAAATACTATTGCTGCTATGGATACAGAAATCAATGTTCTAGACGAGGAAAGAGCTAGACTCAAAGGAGCATGTAGAATCCTAAATTTACCTGAAGCTATTTCCAGGGAATGCCTGGAATTGCGCACGCATCGTTACGAACCTGATTTAGTGCGAGACAACGCTGAACAGGAACTCATAAAAGAAGTCGCCATTGCCCAAGAAATTAGGAGAGTATTTAATAATATGCTAATCCAAGTTGAAGTTCAAATGGCAAATGACAAAGCAGCAAAATGTGCCCTGGAGCTCGACTGGAGTGACAAGATGGTAAGCTTGAATTTGGACAAATTTAACCTGTCGTTGACAGCTCAGTCAAACTTGATACTGAATCATCCAGGAGTGGCTAGGTGGCCTGAGAACGCAACCACTTTAGACTACTGGGAGCACTATTGCAGAGAAAGTATAAAGAATTGTGAAGAAGTCAGAAAAAAGTCTGAGGCTTTAAGGCAGCATATATTTAGCACGATCAAAGATGGAGGGCAAGATATGAAAATCCAAGCGGACAGGACCAACGCAACACTGGCAGAAACAGTCGAAGCTACGGAGAAGCTGTGCGAACATTTGGAAGAAAACTTAAAGGACAATTTGCAGACACTAGCTAACGTTGAAAATTTGATTGATTATTTAAAAGACTCTTTAAACAAAACGTACGATAAGTCGAAGCTGCTGATGACAAGGCTGCATGGAAGGAACTATCAGAGGCCAGGTGCCGAGAATTGTAGGGATGAAGCCCAGAAACACTTGATGGCTGAAGCTAAGTTTGTGAAGGAAACGTGTGAGTCTTTGAACGGCCAGGTTCGCGACGCGGAAACCGTGAGGATGGAACTGCTCCGGTATCGAGGACAGCTGGAGAAGCAAATCGCCTGCAAACGGAAGAGTCTCAGTATTGACAAAGATAGATGCGCAAGGGTTCGCGCACATATGCCCAGACCTGAAGAATTTTCTGGAAGTTAATTTCATTTATTGTTGAATAAATTCTCATGTGAAATTGAATATTGGTAATATCTTATACACTAACGTCACTTCGATGTAGTCGCTTAAAACACCTATGTTACAGACATCAAACAACAGAGGAATCACGTATATCGTCATATGAATGTTTGTCCTGGGCGTGGATCGAACCCACGACCCTTGGCGTATAAGATAGGATCACTACTATCTGCGCCATCGGGCCCGTCAAAATCATAAATATATCATACATGGACCTGATTCCGGGATAAGTAGCTTAGATCATGTTACGGATATTAGATAAATAACAGAGTTATATTAAAATTAATTAATTAACTGATACAACTACTAGAACAAACACCAAACGTTTGTTCTGGGTGGGGGTCGAACCCACGTCCCTAAGCGTACAGGAAAGGATTACTTCTGAATGCGCCATTAGGCCATCAATTATCCATCATATTATTAACTAGCACTTCGTCCGCGTAGAATAGTGACTTTGGGGAGGTATAGTAGCTTTTTCCCGGTTTTTGCAACATTTCTCACTGACGCTTCGCTCCTATTGGTCTCATCGTAATGTTATATATCCTAAGACCTTCCTCTATAAATAGACTATCCAACAAAAAAAGAATTATTCAAATCGGACTAGTAGATCCTGAGATTAGCGCGTTTAAACAAACAAACAAACTCTTCCGCTTTATAATATTAGTATAGATAATAATAATAATAAATTCCAACATCTCATCTATTGACCCGACTCCGTGGTAAGTCGCTTAAAGCACTTGTGTTACGGACGTCAAAACAGAGGAATCACAAATATACTACTTAAATACATATATTAAGGAACAAACAAAAATATGACCATATAAATATTTGCACTGGGTGGGATCCATCTGCGCCATCGGGCCCGTCAAAAAGAGATCATTAATAATCAATATTAATTATTACAAAAAAGTCCTAAATATATTGAACCGATATCACTATTTGTAATTGAAGTTTGAAGAAATGTTGCCTATATTGCCGCGCTAAGTAAGCGTGTTGGCAATCGCAGAGCGCAGCATTCGCGACGGGGACGCTGCTGCCTGAATGGATATACCGCTATCTGTCGTTTCTGGTACCTTAGTCGTCTCTTACGACACCTAGTACAGGGGGAGGTGCTGTTCTACTCTGCCGGTACCTCACGGCTACCGGCAAGCCGTGAGGTATCGACAGAGTAGAATAGAGGCGAAAAAAGGCGACTTGAGGTACCAGAGCCGACAAGCGGTATCCATCTAAAACAGTGTAACTTGAATGCAAGGCAGCAGCATTCCTGGTGAGAAGCTACCCTTTTCGATTGCCACCACTCTTGTGCAGCGCGGCAATTATGGGCAAAAATTCCCCTTTTTCGAGGGGCCTATATCCAACAGAAGATTCCAATAGCTGATATGATAATGATATTAGATAGGCATGACCAACAGTGGTCATTCTAGGATAGACTATATTAAAAGTAACTATATTACAACAGAGCTAAACTATTATTGAATAATAGCTAACCACAAAACATTCTTAGACACTAAACTACCTGACACTAATTTTGACGAAAACCTAGATTTTACATTTTAGAAAGTGTTTATTATGCATTAGTAAATATTATGTGAGGTTACCCAACCGGATTACATAAATAATGCTATGTCGTTTCGTCTCACGCTGCAGTTTTACGAGTGCTCTTAGAGACTTGGCTTCTTATATCAGACATCTTCATTGTTTGTGGAACTGTTATTGGGTCATTGAGACTTGCTGGGAACGTTGCGCAACAATGTGGCTCTCGAAAATTATTTGGCTTTTTCAAGTTCCGTACCTCAAAGTAGCAATGTCACTGGCCATTAAATACTTTAGAATTTTATTTACTAGCGGTCCGTACCGGCTGTGCGCGGGTGCATTGTGGATAGAAAATGGTTATAGTGAGTTATCCCCAAGAGATAAATATATGCCAACGCAAACTTTTTTGTAAAACTTTTAAGGGGTATGTACAATACTGTAGTACATTATTTTGACTTATGAATTGAAAATGAATTGAAAATGAATTGAAATGAACTCAAAGAGGGTTCAGCCAGTTTTCAATGTAAACGCAAAAAAAATGTGTCTATTTCCGACATCAATTTTTTTTAAAGGTACATTGATCTGACCTGTGGTAAGTCTAATCGCTTGTGTTACGGACGTCAGACAATAGAGGAATTACAAATATAATACTTAAATATATATTTTTAACACCCAGACATTTTATTTTCTTTTGCCGACTTTGTATGGAAACATTTCGTATGACAGGCCCCTTGGCGCTGATGGTAATGATCCAAAGGTTGTTTGTGGGTGGGTGAGAAGGGTTCCAATAACACCTAATCGTAGGTATTTATTGGAACATACCGGCGTCTGTGCTCACAAACTAATATATCCTGTTTTAATTGAAATAAATGAAGGAAACAAAGAAAAATTTGATGTTTATTACTAAAGTCATTAACTCGTGTTAACTATACAAAGAAACCATTTTTATTTCCTAATCAACGCGATGACGTTGAGTGAGAAGGAAACATATTACAAACAGAATGTTATTAGTAATTATCATAAATTTAGTTTGAATTGCATTACTATAAATTCCCACAACATTTCATACATTGACCTGATTCCGTGATAAGTCGCTCAAGCACTTGTTTTACAGACGCCAGACAACAGAAGAATCACAAATACACTACTTAAAGACATGTATTTAACACCCACAGAAGAAACATGAATTTAATTATATAAATATTTGTCCTGGGTGGTAATCGAATCTACAACCCCTGGCGCACAAGATAAGATTATCACCAACTGCGCCTTCAGGCCCGTCAATATTAGTTAAGTTTCTCTCTGTGGTCAACGGTGCTGTTTCACAATAAATTTATGATTTGCCACTGATTTTTATGTTAATATACTGTATTCTGAAACTGTTTGTTGGTCTAAAAAAAGAGGAAAAAGAACTAAAAGTAGTTGTTTTTACAATTTTATTACTTTTAAATGGCCGGATGGCACAGATGGTATTAATCCTATCTTATGTGCCAGGAGTCGTGGGTTCGATCTTCACCCAGCACAAAAGTTTATATGATGTTTTTTGTGTGTTGTTTTGTGTCTGGGTGTCAAATACATGTATTTAAGTAATACATTTGTGATTTCTCTGTTGTCTGGCGTCTGTAACACAAGTGTTTTAAGCGACTTACCACGGAATCAGGTCAATGTATGAGATGTTGTGGAAAAACCTTTCCTAATATTATAAATCCGAAAGTAACTCTGTCTGTCTGTCTATTACGAAATTACGCCTAAACTACTGAACCGATTTAAATGAAATTTGGCACACAGGTAGTCTAATGCCTTAGCAAGGACAAAAGCTACTTTTTCATTCGACATAAGAATTGTAAGCGGTTGAAAAAGGGGATGAAAAGTTGTATGGACGTATCGCTATTGATAGAGCTATAAGCTTAAAACTTATTATTAAGGCTACTGACTAGTATATATAAATAAAATATAAATTTCAAAGTGTATATAATTAAAGTAAAAAGGTATAGTGCCTAAAGAAACTGCACGCGGACGAAGTCGCGGGCACAGCTAGTAATATATAGTTAGAACCTATTTTTCAATCTTAAACATCAACTCTAATGCGAATCTTCAGGTCTCTCTCTAAAGATAATACCTAACAGCTATCAGCTGATAGTTGCTAGGTATTATCTTTAGCCACCCACTGTTAAACATTGGTGACTTCAAGGATCTTCCAATAGAGCCTTTGCTCACATTTGCCACAATTGCTTTGCGTGGTGGTAAACGCTGTTTCGCCTGCACAACCATCTCCGACAGACCACATACTGGCAACTAAAGCGATCCTTAATACACTCACGAGGTATACCTCGTACAAAGATCGTCTGCAGGTACCTCACTCTCCGGTGTTCCGGTATGAAGGGTGAGCGAGGCAGTTAAATTACTCGGTAATGTCTCAATATCTACAAGTCACAAGGTTAGCAACGCCCTAGTGATATTGTGATAATACGAGCTCCTTTAGATTGTGGTAATCATGAGGATTGTATGCTTGATCGACCTTGATATCTACATGTGATCTGAAGAGTGTTTGGCAGTGCGAGACATATACTGGTTCAGTAGTTAATAACAATGTTTGAAGTGATATTATAACACTATCAAAGTTTATTGCAAATAAATGTGTATGTACGTACGTGAGATCACGTGAAATCTAGATTTGCAGTCGCAGCACGTCGCGTACGGTACTCGGATGTCATCACGGAGCGACACGCGTAACTTATCCGTGGTAATGGATGAAACGTGACATTGGTTCGGTACATCGGTTTGGATGTTTGTTGGCTTGATGTACAACCTTTTTTGATGGACTGGATACTGGATTTCAGGGTTATCAAAAAAAAATTGCAGTGCACGTTTTCTCTTAAATTTTGCTTGCTTGTAATTCACTACATAGTTTAAATTGCATGAGGTAGACCTTATTCAAAAGGTCGTCTGCATTGGTACCTATTTTTACCGTTAAATAGCAGTGTTTGCATTGCTGTGTTCGGGTCTAAAGGGTGACAGAAGCAGTATATTTACTGAGTACTGTGGCTAATATCTTCAAGTCAGTGATATCCTTGTGATATTACGAGCATCAATAGGCTGTGACGCTTACTATCACGTGGACTGTGTGCTTGTTTGTCGACATGGTCTTATAAAAAAACAAAGTCGCTTTCCGCTGTCCCTATGTATACATAGATGTTTAAAACTACGCAACAAATTTTGATGCGGTTTTTTGTAAAAAGTAAAGTGATTCAAGAGTAAGGTTTATATGTATAATACATGCATAATACAGTAGAGAAACGTGTGAAAAAGAGTGATAGTTTTGGAAGTATCTAATGATGTGTCGTAAATAAACACATTAGTTTCGCTTACATTAGGAATGCTGGCTGAATCCGACGAGATAAATCAAAATTATGTACTATAATATTATATATCTTAAAAAAGTTTATAGAAAAGTCCGTAATAGTATATATCTAACTCTTATACTACTCTACTCTGTTGTCCGATGTCCCTAACACAAGTGCTTTAAGCTCCTTATGAGATGTCTAGTAAATTTATTATTATAATACCAGTTCGCAACATTTCAAAGGTAAATTGCAATACGGAGCCGTTAAAAGTAGTTTTATTACTACTATAAATGATAACAAATATGCATATTAGAATCTCTACTAATATTATAAATCTAAAAGTAACTCTGTCTGACTGTTACGCTTTCCCGCTTAAACCTCTCAATCGATTTTGATGAAATTTGGCACAGATAATCTTTACACCCCGAGAAAGGACATAGCCTATTTTTCATCCGAAATAAGGGTTGTAAGGGTTCGAAAAAGGGGATGAAAAGTTGTATGAAAGTATCACTATTTTTAAAGCTAGAAATTTGAAACTTATTTCTCAGGCCATTCATTCGATATAAATAAATATGACATCCAAAGTTTATATAAGTTAGGGTATGGTACCCAAAAAACTATTCCTCGCGGACGAAGTCGTGGGCACAGCTAGTACAAAATAAAAAGGTAATAAGTCCGTAACTCAACCGGCTTACAAATTCAATCTGGCGATATCTTGAAACAAATCATCGCACTCAGTTCGCGGTCCAATTAACGCGCTATTCTCGTTACATAGCAATTAATTAGTCCATTAACGTCGGTGAAAAACCCGTTTTGTTAACAATTAACACATTATTTTTATCTTCACAATTGATGGTCATTAATTTCTATCTATGTAATTTTATGATGTAGCTACGAGTTGCCAAATGTGTCTGTTGAAAACGAGCGACAGTTACATGCGTCTGGTACCGGCCGGTGTATGTCTACTATAGTACATAGATATCCCCAAAAAAGGGGGAATTTGCTCACAATAGCCATGTAAGTGGTGGTTATCGCAGAGCGTAACTTTGCAATCATCTGTTATGCTGCCCCGTTTCCGTCCTGTTCATATGAGCTACACTTTTGGATATACCGCCATCTGTCTGTTCCGGTACTTAAGTCGCCTCTTAGATTTTTACTAAGGGAGGCACTATCCTACTCTACTGGTACCTCAAATTACAGCTAAATAAAGCGGTAGCCGAATGTAACTTTTATAATTGTTAGAATGATGGGCCTAGTGGCACAGCTGGTATTGATTCTGTCTTTCGTGGGTTCGAACCCAACCAAGACAAATATTTATGTGGTGATATTTATGTTTGTTCTGTGTCTGGATGTTTAATATATGTGTTTAAGTAGTGCATTTGTGATTCCTCTGTTGTCTGATGTCCGTGACACGAGTGCTTTAAGCGACTTATCACGGAATCAGATCAATGTATGAGATGTCGTAGAAATTTATATATATATTTTTTTATAATGCTATTAAGTCTATTAATACTGGTACCATTGGTAGCTTTTATTTGACCAGGTCAACAAACAAACATACGGTCTACATGATAGTAAAAGCCAAAAAACGCTCGTAATATTACAAGGGTTGCATAAGCGCGTTGCCAACTTTGATTTGAAGATATTAAGTCACATTACCCAGTAACTTCACTACCTCTCAAACCTGAACACAGAAGTGGAAACATGACTGTTTGACGGTAAAAATAGGTACTCCACCCAAAACGACCATAGCCTGTGGTCTATTTCTAGTTCGTAGACTCGTCCGGTTGTTTTTAATTTATCCCGAAAACTCATACAGGCAGAGACAGCTATGAGGTACCGGCAAAGTAGAATAGTACCGCCAAATGGCGGTATATCCATCCGAGACAATGTTGCTCAAGTGCACAGGGCGGGGATGGGCAGCAGGATCCCCGTCGCGCAAGCTGCGCTCTGTCATTGTCAAGACGCTTGTTCAGCGCGACAATTATGGGTGTACCAATACCCGCAGTGGACTTCCAATGTCTGGTATGATGACTCATGCAGAGAGACGTGACGAAGGACTTTCTTTATGTATGTTGATTAATACTGGGATTCTTCGACATAATGACGGACACCGTTATACTATTTATCTACGTAAATTCCCGTTGACGTTATAACGCTAACTATACAGTTAATCGATAGACTGCCGTTAGTTATTTAACTTACGACTTAACTTGTGCACTACCCTGATACGTTCAATCCTCATTGAATTTGCTTTAAAAGTCTGAAAGTTTATCTAAAATGATCAAAATATGACGCTGGTTATCACAAAAAAAACATATCAGGCATAAAAACTTCACAATTGGACATAGGCCTCCCTGTCCGTAACACAAGTGCTTTAAGCGACTTACCACGAAGTCAGATCAATGGAAGGCAATTTATTTATATTATTATTATTTTAGAAGAGTGAAACAATGTACCAGTCTTGTTGTAAACATTCGGATTTTCTCCACTTTTCACCGGTTCTAATGGCTCGGCTTTCTGAATCCACTTTCGATGCTGGCTGGCGCCCGCCCGCTCGGCGTTTTCTATTTTACTTACAACCTCGCTATCAATTTCCAAGCGTTAATTTATATTGACACTAGCCGTGTCCCGCGACGTTGTTCGCGTGCACGCGTCACACAGTATTTGTAAAC
Source organism: Heortia vitessoides (assembly GCA_020976665.1). Taxonomy (NCBI): domain Eukaryota; kingdom Metazoa; phylum Arthropoda; class Insecta; order Lepidoptera; family Crambidae; genus Heortia; species Heortia vitessoides. Next base: position 13,580,708 of record JACJUM010002768.1, read on the forward strand.
ATCCTATGCGTATTTTTAAGG
>JACJUM010002768.1:13586160-13605023 GCA_020976665.1 Heortia vitessoides
AACCCAGAAGAAATACTACAGGACGCCAAATAAAGCAAAGAGTATGTTGATCCTTAATCAATAATCAGTTAATTTGTTTTTTTTTACAACAGCTCACACATTGACCTGACTTCGTGATAAGTCGCTTAAAGCACTTGTGTCACTAACGCCAGACAATATAGGACTCACAAATATACTACTTAAATACATATATTTAACACCCAGGCACGGAACAAACACAAAAGTCATCATATAAATATTTGCTCTGGGTGGGAATCGAACCCACGACCCTTGGCAAACCAAATAGGATCATCGCCATCGGGCCCGTCAATTATGTAAGTAGCTAATATAGAAGCCTGTTTAAGGCTCGTGGCTTCAGCAACAACCAGTACTATCTATTACTTCATTATAAACAGACATCAATAATCCATTAAATATAGCTTGATCAAAATGAAACAAGAATCAAATAAAGACATACAGGTAGTAAACACATATTGAAATAAAATATTAGATTTATAATCTTGGACATGTTTTACAAACGCATACAGGTAATCAAATACACACAAAAATAATTGAATGAATTCTCATACTTATATTTATTGTATTTTTGTATTGAACTGACACTAAATAGGAGACGGCGATGTTGTTTGGTGTCAGATGCATTATTTAAAAGAATAATCCCATCAAAAACAAAAATGTGAAAAAGGGGGCCAAGTTTAAATACGTGGTTGTCGACTTTCCGACAAAAGAATTGAAATCTAAATGTGTGCCAAGTACTTTAGACAATCTTGAACATTATTTATAAGAAAATACAACATTGTAAAATAAAATTAAAACACAAAGCTTATTAGGATAAATTGAAGCTTTAGATTTAGCTTGGCTAGTTTTCATCTACTAGTTGAATCTTATATTTGGTTAATCAACTTAACTTCTGTACGAGTATGTTAAAAAAATATTTTTCATAAAAACTAAAACATGCGGAAGACAACTTATTATTATTATTAAACAAGTCAATGTTACACAAGGTTCATATATTAGCATTATGCTATTTATTGTTAACAATATAAAAGCGTTAAATATAAAGTATATTATATAAAATCAACCTAAAATTGTGATAAAAAAAACCCTTAAAATAATTTACAAACCCATTAGTTTGACATTTGTCATTCCAATCAAATGAAAGTATTATAGCAACGAACTATGTAAGTACTTACAGTTTTCCCATCAGCGCTGATGCTGCGCAGCCAATCGAAGAGTATATTCGCAAACTCCTCGTCATAGAACATGTCTCCCACGAGGACCGTGTCGAAGTCCTTGCACTCTGTGCCTATGAAGTTCTTCACGCTTGTCTCCAATTTAACTTGGTTCAGTTCCGCGTTTATTAGAGTGGCTGAGGTTGCGTCTGCAATATCATTAACGGCTTTATGTACATAACGTCATGCAGCCATAGCATCAAATGTAAATATGTGCATATTATACCTATCTATGATTTCAAGTTATAATACCACTGCTCCGAAACGGAATAAGTTTGTTAGATCTCAAGAAGGAACTTTGCATTAAGCAGTTTAAGTGCATGTATAAATTAGTGCCTTTGGTAGAACGATTATTTTGTACCAATCCCAGACTTAGTATTCGTTTATTAACAAGTTTACTGATAATATTAACTAATATGCAATTTGGAATTATACATTAATTTCGACTACTTGCTCATCAGGGGATGTAGCTCAGTGGTAGAGCGTTCGCTTTGCATGTGAAAGGCCCCGGGTTCGATCCCCGGCATCTCCAAATATTTTTTTGATTTTGTTACTCATGATGATTTGATTACACACCAAAATTTTTTATACGATAATATCACAGTATTTGTATTTTTTTATGTAATTCGGGTAAAGAAAAATACTTGCATTGGTCTATGTCGTTGGCTAAAACATGTCCTGCGTTCATTTTAGCAGCTGCTATAGAGACTGCTCCGCATCCGCAGCCGATGTCCAAAATCCGGCGATCTTTTACAACATTTTCATTGTCGAGTATGTACCTGCATACAATATTTCATTTTATTGTATTACAGGAATTTACAATCGTTTTAAAAAAATTACAACGTTGGTTGCGCCATCTCTGTAATTTCATGGTAAATATCTGCTTGTAATTATTTTTTTTGCTTCTTATTTTTTGTCTTAATGTAGCTAAGTCATATTAAGCTGTAAGTGTAGATGGCGCTATTGATGTTTATTTTTGAAACTTCAAATAATATTTTTGTGTCTAACTATATGTACTAGATGCATATTTTTTACAATAATATGTGCATAAAAACATACATTTATGAGTAATGAAAACTGGCCACCAGCAAATTTTATGTAGCCATGTATTTACTGCTTTACTAATGGAGATAATTAATTTAAAATTTTAAAAGGAATTCAGAAATCATAAATTTAATAGTTTGCTGAAGTTTTTTTTTTGGATAACAATTCAAATATTCCTTTAAACTTGCACTGCTGAGCCATCATTTTCCCGAACTGAACGGCATCTTTTCCCCGAACACAAAAACAGACAGAATATATGGACCCGCTAATTTGCATCCCCGTTTACTAGGAACCATTCGAGAGTATTGCTCGTTAAGGGGGTGCAGAGGGGGAAGATTTCTAAGAATCGTCTCGCATAACTCACCCGCCCTCTCGTTTAATAATAACGGGTGGTTCTAGGAAAGCTAAGTTGTCTGGAAAATGTTTTAGGGCTTCTTTCCAGTTTGAACTATTTTCAATAATAGCAAAATTTACTCTAACATAAACTGTTCGTTACGTAGAATATAATTTTATACTAACAGTGCCCGCGACTTCACCCGCGAGGAACTTGGTGATTGGTGGGTATAGTAGCCTTTTTCGATAAATGGATTATTACAACATAGAAATAATTTTTCAAATAGGACCAGTTGTTCCTGAGATTAGCATGTTCAAACAAACAAACCACTCAGCGTTGTAATATTTATATTACATGGGTACTATGTTATAAATGCGAACCTTTGTCTGTACGTATGTTACGTTTTTACGGCTTAATCAGTGATCAGAATTTGACTAAATTTGGCATGTGTATAGCTTGAACACCGTGGAAGGATATAATCTACCTATACTAGCGCCCCGCGGTTTTACTCGCTGCGTAACCCTGAGAATACGGAGATACAATAAAGCTTATCTATCTGACAATGTAGCTTATCATTAGTGAAAGATCTTTTTAATCAGTCTGTAGAATATGTAAAATAAGTTTCTGAATTGGTCATGAAATAAACTAGTAATCGGCATTTTATTATTTCATATTGACAGGTGGAAAACGGTAGAATTGTGGTGGAGGAGTCTCCCTATCTCATTCGCTCGCATTATGCGTTAAGACGTTTACGTCATTTGTGTTTATCTCCATCCTTCTCTTATGATTTGACAGTGAACTTTAGTTTTCAATCGATTAAAAACTCATTTCAAATTGGCTATAAATATTCTTATTTATCGAAAAACGATAGAAAATAAATAAATTTCACACAACATCTCATATATAGATTTGACACTTTCATAAGTCAATTAAATCACTTGAGTTACAGACATCAGACTCACAAGGAATTACAAATATAAAATATATTCAACAACCAGACGTCGGACAAACATAAATATCATCATATAAATATTTGTCCTGGGTAGGGTTCGAACCCCTGACCTTTGGCGTACAAGATATGTACCAACTGCGCCATCGGGCCAGTCAAAAAATAACTTGTCCGTTGTGTCTAGCGCTCAGAAATCTTCGCTTAGAAAGCTTAACTCGATCACTGGAAGTTAAACCTACGAAAAATATCTTTTACGATGCAAAAGCGGATTCGAGGAAATAAAGCAATAGAGCCTGTCTGTTGAAGGCCTACACGTTTTTGTTCTGGCGCCAACAAAGTCCGTCCGCTTTTATAATTTTTTCGAGAACTTCTGCGAATTCTAGATACAGATTAAACAACTTTTTAAACCACCACGTTCACAAAATTCCGAATTAAATACTGCTTTTAGAAATAACTGTGACCGCGAATTCGTCCGTGTGGAATAGTTTTTTGGGTACATACTAAAATACCTCTACCCTAACTGATATAAATTCTGAATGTCATGTTTATTTATATCGAATCAATGGCCTGAAAAATAAGTTTCAAGTTTCTAACTTTAAAAATAGCGATACTTCCATATAACTTTTCATTCCCCTTTTCGACCCGTTACAACCCCTATTCCTAATTAAAAAATTGCCTATGTCCTTTCTCAAAGTCTAAAGATTGTCTGTGCCAAATTTCATCAAAATCGGTTGAGAGGGTTAAACGAGAAAGCGTAATAGACAGAGTTACTTTCGCATTTATTATATTATATAGTAGGGATATATTAGAAACCTATTTTTTATGTATTACATATTATGAAGCGTAAGTTATTCTTTAGAACATCAGCAGAAAGAAAAAATAAATTTGCTCTTCCTATCTTATTAATTTATCACACGACCTCATACGGTCATCTAGGCCATCGATCAGTTAAGCTCATTATCATCGTATCAGCATTTGGAAGTACACAGGACATAGGCCTCCCCAAAATAAGGGGAATTTTGCCCATAATTACCGCGCTGGGCAAGCGCAGAGCGCAGCTTTCTCGACAGGGATGCTGCTGCCCATCTCTGCCCTGTGCATTGAGCTACACTGTTTTGTATGGATACACCGCCATGTGTACCGGTACTGGTGCCTTAGTCGCCTCTTATGACACCCGGTAAAGGGGGAGGTTCTATTCTACTCTGCCGGTACCTCACGGCTCAATTAAGTTGTGTTTCATCAATATTTGTAGAATATCTTGTCTATTTTGACGTTTTTGAAGAGCCTATAAATTATAATAGTTTTAAATTATGCGAGTTTTGAGTTTAACATATTAAGTTCATGTAATTTTAAATGATTTAGCCCAAATGTTACTTACATTATTTTTTATTCGTGCATATTTAGTTTAAACGACAAATGTCTTTTTTTGACATATCTGCTGATTCCGTTTCCGTTTTACACTACAAAGGTCTTATACTGAATTCTTAAACTTAAATTTCATCTTCTATTATGTTCACGCTTTGTCGTATAAATTAATTGTTTTTTTATTTAACTATTTCGAAACATTATTTACACATATTTTCTATTTTTGGTTTTAGTTTCAACTCTGTGTGATTTTTTTTTAAAAAAAGCATTACTGATTTATTTATTTTATATTGATTTTCTTACATTGTATTATATTATATGTTTATCAAAACAAATTAAATATCTAATCATATAAACAGCTAAACATTTATAAATCTTATTAAAACACAGAAAGGTTTGAAGTCCGTACGCTTGTATTATATCAACAAACGTGATCTCCTTGAAAGGCGCGAGTTCAAGGCGAAAGGGGCCTGACCCATTTCGACCTCGGGCGATACCTCGTCACTACGACCAAGAAAATGAATAAACTTTACATTGCCCTTTTAGTACAATTGACAGGACCGATGGGCTAAGGGTCGTGGGTTCGATCCCTATCCAGGAAAAATATTTATGCGATGATATTTATTTTTGTTCTATGTCTGGGTGTGAAATATATGTATTTTACACCGAGACATGACAGATGCCCGTAACACAAGTGCTTTAAGCGAATTACCATGGAGTGAGGTCAATGTATGAGATGTTGTGTGAATGTAAGCGAAAGGGAAATTAATGTGATTGCTAATTTTTGACTTACAATGTTTGTGTATTTCGTTATTTATTTTACATTCTGACTGAGTGATTATTACTTCTTTTTTAAATAATAATAATTATTCATGATGTGATTGCCCGTGATTGTAAGAATCAGTTAGTTGATGTCTTTTGAAAACACAATTATTGTTCACTATTTACTGTTACTAATGTTGGTAATCCAATATTAAATAAATAAATAAATATATCCAACCCAATTTTCTAAGAGTTTTACTTCAGTAACTATATCGTAGACTCAAATGAAAATCATCCTGCCCATCCCTGCCCTGTACATTTGAGCTGCACTGTGTTGCATGGATATATCGCCATCTGTCGGTTTTGGTAACATAGTCGTGTCTTACATCACCAGGTACAGGGAGAGGTACTATTCTACCTCTCCTCTTTTTTACACACTTCTTTTCTTTTTCTACTGTTAGAAATATATATATACAAAAATATTTGCCTGTGTCCCTTACGCCAACTGAACTTCTGACCGTCGATTTGCTAGACATCAGTTCCATCGGCCTTGAATCAGATGTCACACTCAAGGTGAAGATCAGAGCTTATGACTAATACCATCGATGTTACATAGGCTTGGGTATAATAATTGTATGCACACAACACAACAAATCAACCTACACATATCTGTTACTATTGAACAGTCAATTTTAAACTCAATCGCTTACTATTAAAGATAAGTATCGATTGAGATTTTTTTGTTTAGGTTGGTATATTGAGTTGTCTGCCAACAGCTAACTGTGCCAACACATAACATATTTAGTGTTATAATTGTTAGAAAATTTGCTAGTTAAAATTGCATACATAAAATACAAAATTTCATAATATCATCATCATCATATCAGCCATAGGACGTCCACTGCTGGACGTGGGCCTCCCAAGTAATCTATCATATATCTAGCGCGGTCCTGCGGTTTTAGTCAGATCGTCTGTCCATCTTGCGGGTGGACGTCCTACGCTGCGCTTGCCGGTACGTGGTCTCCATTCCAAAACCTTACGACTCCATCGGCCATCGATACTGTGTACCAAATGCCCTGCCCACTGCCATTTCAACTTACTAATCTAAATATGTTTTTACCTATACTCTTTTTTTGTACCTGAATATGAATCTTGTTGCAATTCTAAATTAAATAAACAGACGGACACTGCGGAGGACTTTGTTTTATTATATATATTATAGTAACCTACTACCCCTAAGGGGGATTTTTGACAATTGCAGACCGTTGCTGCTGCCTATCTAGATAGATAATATATATGTCCTGTTAGATTAATATATTCCTATCATCTGAAATATGGTACTCAAAGTAATTCATGAACATTTTTCTATTAGACTAGATCGACCAGAAAGCATACGGTCCTCGTGCCAAACTGATGAATTGAAGATATTATGTCACATTACCTAGTAATTTTACTGCCGGTTCCACCCATCAAACAGGAACACAGCAATGCAAGCACTGTTTGCTGAGCTGTTTTTTGGCGGTATCATCATATCAGCTATTGGAAGTCCAGGGCTCGACATAGGCCTCCCCAAGAAATTTTTGCCCATAATTACCACGTTGGGCAAGCGTGTTAGCAATCGCAGAGCGCAGCTAACGGGACGGGGATGCTGCTGCCCATCCCCGCCCTGTGCATTTGAGCTATACTGTTGCGGATGGATATACCGCTATCTGTCGGTTCTGGTGCCTTAGTCGCGTCTTACGTCACCTGATACAGGAGGAGGTACTCAGCGGTACCTCACGGCAAAATATAATAAATAAATATAAATCGTTTATATAATAAATAAATATAAATCGTTTATATTATAAATAATAATATTTTTTGTATTATTAAAAACATAACAGACAAAAATAATTATCGTGTTTCTCGCTTGATAGAAAAAATAAGTTTTACTATCCAGAGGAAGCCGGGCGAAGTCGCTAGTATTACACAAATGCGCGGGCAATGTATTGATTGCGGGCCTACTTTGAGTCAGAAGGGATGAGTAACCGCGGGTCAAGGTCGCAGACGTGACCTCAATGCTAGGGGTTGCGATGTTCCTCGTTTGAGTACACAAGCGACCTGAACTGCCCCTGTCTCCCATGGAGTGCACTACATGTTTTGTTTGTGGCGTTCACTCATCACCAACCTTATGGTTATATATGAAGGAGCCATCAGCTCTCCGTTGTCTTGTGATGCCTTCGGGGAACAATACTGGTGCGTGGTACGGCAGTTCTTACCAGACCACGATGACCAGATGACCAGGTCCCATTACTATTTGATTGGTCCGATGGCGCAGTTGGTTGAGATATCTTGTGCGCCAATGGTCGTGAGTTCGATCCGCACCCAGGACAAATATTTCTATGGTGACATCTGTATTTATTATATGTCTATGTTGAATATATATATATATTTAAGTAATGTATTTGTGTTGTCTGATGTCCGCAATAGAAGCTTTAGGCGACTTATCTCAGAGTCAGGTTAATATGTGAGGAGTTGTGATTACAAGTTCCACCGGGCCCGCAGTCCACTACCTCTTATCCAGAGAAGTACCGCAAATGAAAAGCGACCTGATCATTTAAAAACTCCCTAACCTTTGGCACAATTGTATATACATTATTCTATTAGCCGTTAGACATCCATTGCTAGACATAGGCTTTGTAACATGATCTCGAATAGGATCGGTTGTAAGTTTCCTTCGTCCAGCGCGATCATGCGGTTCTAGTCAGATTGTTTATCCACCCTATGAGTGGACGTCCTACGATGCGCTTGACGTCCTATGCTGCTTCCCTTGGTCTCCATTCCCGGACCTTTATAGCATGCTATGTGCAAGACAATATTAGTAACTTAATAACTTATGTTATGGATCTCCACATTCTTGATTTTTTTGCGCAAACAGACTTCTAGCATTGTCATAGCTTGATGAGATCGTTTAGATTATTTTGATTTAAATCAAGAAACACCTAATACAGAAAATTAAGCGTTGTACAATCAAAATGAATTTCTTCATTTGTTGCATTTGAAGTCAGAAGTAGGTTTATAAAAAACCTTTTACACCGTTATTCCGTTTGACACAACTGTCAGTCAATTGACAGTTGTCGCTTTTGACATAACGCTGGTCACAAACTCAATTGTCGTAAGGGTCAATTTGCAATACATATGGTTTACAGGAAAAACCAAAATGTAAAAAAAACTTTTAAAAAACGTTGTTTTTAATTATGCTTAAGCTATTTTTAACAAATATTATTGGAATTGAATCCTATTTTACTTAAAACTATTAACAAAAGTCAAAAAAAAAAATAAATACTTACAACATTTTTGACTATATCGCCCTTACGCCGATTGAATTTTTGACTGTCGATAATATGCAGCATTTTTAAATATAAAAGAAAATGATTTCACATTGTTTGTCTAGAATAAACTTCTAAACTCCGATTAAACCGATTTTAATAAAATTTTGCTTATTGTGTAATTTTGATTGCACTTCAGAGAAAGAATAGTTTTGTACCTAATTTTATAATTGCAATATTTTTTCACGATAAACATATATAAGGATTGTTAAGACAGGACAATGTCCATCGTGTTAGCTAGTAAAAACTATGTTTGTGGTATAAATGTTATCTGTGGTAGTTCAGACTTTTTTAGTTCTTTGTTTCTTTCAGAAGTACCACGAATAAATAAGCGTGTATGGAAGGACTAATGCGAGTAAGGGAAGCGAGAGAGGTATGCCAAGATCGTAACAAGTGGAGATCCATAGTCTCTCCCCACCATGATGGGACACAGGCGTGATGTATATACGCATGTGCTTTTGTTTTTATCAATGATAACAGTGAAAACTTAGTATCTCTTTTTAAGGAAACCGCGCAGATAGGTGAACATGGTGTCGTTCAAGAGACGATTGATTGACCCAAAGGATTATAGCTCAAATGCAACCCGTGAGAGATTTGAGATTGCCACCATCCCGCGCGGCAATTATGGGCAAAGTTCCCCTTTAATTGGGTGGCTTGTGTCCAGCAGTGTACTTTATCTGATAAAAACAGTGATGACTCAAATGTCAAACATTTACAATAATATATTAGCTTTAAATAAAGTCTTTTATATTAAATATAATATAATTTAATATTGTTATATTCTTGAAAGCAAAATATAAAATTAAACATGATTACATTGTTGGTTTTCAGTTATAATAATATATATATAATATATAAAAAATTAAACACGTATTATGTTAAAAAACAGCAAGCATGAGTCACCCATTCCCATCCTTGTCAATATCCAGAATTTCCCGAATTTTCCCAAAACACGGACTCAGCCTAAAGAAAATTACTTTCGCGCCTTCCCAAAGGATGAATCATCTAATCTATTATTCCTGAAACACTCCAGGGTGACTCATACTTTCTATCCTTTTTCTTTCATAGCAATTTTATTCCTTTCCTTGTCACCCCAAATGCTTGAATTTGTCCTGCTCTTATATAGGCAATGTTGTGTAGTTGTCTTGCTCTGCCATACTATGCGTTTGGAGTACGGTAAGGCTTTCGTTTACCCACAATTGTCCTATATGTATAGTCAGGACTGCTTTCACTAGCTTTTTAAGTTTATAGTATACTAATGGACTGACGTTACACCACCGTTACATAGCTACCAGACAAACATAGCTCAAATGTAACAGGACGGGGTTGGGCAGCTGCATTCCCGTCTCGGAGCTGAGGTCTAAGATGGCCACCAAGTCTGCCCAGGTTGATGGATAATTTTGGTACAGACAGAGGACTACTCACAAGTATATATATATATTTATTTAACACCCAGACACAGAACAAAAATAAATATCCTGAGTGGGGACCGAACCCACGACATTTGGCGTACTCCCGGGCCTGTTTTTTCAACTGAATTTTTCAATTGATGTCAACTGTTGGACTTAAGTTCCACATTTCCCCGTCCTGCTTCGTAGCTACGTTGTTTCTGATTGATTTTCACATCTGCTACAGGCGGAGGTATGCCTTTCGGCCGGTATCCTAAGGCTGTTTTTAAGACTTCGTTGATCAGATAAAATATTTATTTTAACTATTTAATTTACCGAAGTTTTCGTGAATCCCGATCCTTCTGTTATTGTATTTTGTACAGGTCTTAAATCATTTCTATATTTAAACACATAGTCATATTTCCATTTCCACATTTACAAATTGAAAAAAAAATCTAAACTACCAAAACTTCTCGGAACCATTGAACAATGTGTGCATTGTATGTATTATTGGTAAATTAAAAATGTACATATCTTACAAACGTTCCGACTATGAATACCCGTAAAAACCAGAAGGGAATGAGTCACGTGCAAGAAATTATAAGCGCTATTGTCAACCTTATACTGTGTGTAATAAGAATATTATTTCTACTTACCTTCAATAGTAATAAGGTACAAATTAAGAAGGTCATTTCAATTTGTAGCCTTCAAACGAAACGCGGGTTTATTAGGTAACAATAGAGGTGGTATTGCTTTAAACGGTTGTATATTGTACGTAAAAACAGTTTCATTGATAAAAATTTGCAAATTTTCTGCATATTGTAATTTGATAATTTGCTTAACAGAGTGAGTCACACATTGAACTGCGTGAACTCGGTGACTTTTGATCATCAAGACATAAGCCTCCTGAAAAGTTTTGTATTACGCTGATGAGGTTAGACTCACATGCGGTAGACCGTTTACAGAGGTCATCTGCATCGGTTACCTCATAGACCTATTTCTACCGCCAAATAGCAGTGTTCGCATTGCTGTATTCCGGTTTGAAGGGTGATAGAGGCAATGAAATTACTGGATAATGTGACATAATATCTTAAAGTCACGAGGTATATGACTGGAGTATCGAAAGGGTAGCAGCATTCTCGTCTCGAAGCTATTGTTTGCGGTTGCCATCACGCCCACCCAGCGCGGTAATTATGGGCAAACTCTCCCATTCTTTTGGACGTTGTCCGGATTAGATAACCCGACTTCTCTTAACTATATGTGTTTATCATGAAAATTATATTGCGACTACAACGTGAGGTGTACTATCCTACAAATGTTTGTTTACTGTTCAAAGATAAGAGTTTATATCTCAATTTATGGTAGCAATATTTTTTCATTCTAAACAAACATAGTTAACACTGCAAGAGTCAGCTAGTAAACAATGAATCAAAGAGATATCTGATTGGATACGTACGTGGTATCAATTTAAAATACACATATTTATTAAAAAGTACATACTATTGTTGTTTTCCTCTTAGTGTATTTTCTATAGCGCGATGGGAAACTATGTGCTATTTATGGAAAACCAAAGGAAAAACTCGATTAATTACTGTTATAACGGTGATACTCTGTGAGTATCTATGTCAGAAACAGGTAAAATAATATCGTTGTTTGTGTATAATTTTTTTTTATTATTTTAATGCTTTATATCAGCTGTCAAACCAGAATTGACAGATGGCGATATATCCATCACCACTGCGCACTTAATATACACCAATGATATTTTCTTCACTTGACCAGGTCCACAAACAAGCATACAGTTTACGTGGCAGTAATCGTCAACACACCCAATACACGCTAGTAATATCACAAGGATATCAACTTTGTGTCTCGTTGGCAACCTTGTGTGACATATATTATATCACATTACTCCGTAATTTCGTGAGGTACCGGCACAACCCAGAGCGGCAGAGTAAAATAGTAGCTTCCCCTATACCAGGTGTTGTAAGAGGCGACTAAGGTACCAGAACCGACACATGGCGGTATATCCATCCAAAACATTGCAGCTCAAATGCACGGGATGGGGAAATACAGCAGCACCCCCGTCGCGAAAGCTGCGCTCTGCGATTGCACACGCTTGCCCAGCGCGACAATTATGGGCAACATTCCCCTTTTCTTGGGGAGCCCTATGTCTAGCAGTGGACTTTGGCTGGTATGATGACGTAATTTCACTGCCTCTCTCACCTTTCAAATCCAAAAACAGCAATGCAAACACTGCTATTTGGCGGTAGAAATAGGTGAGAGTGAGGTACGAATGCAGACGACCTCTTGTATGAGGTCCACCTCATATTTTTATTATAGACAGAGCACATTTTTATTTTGTATATATAATATAGTTTATATTACAACAAAATAGTGTAGCTTTCTTTTTATGAAAGAATTTTTGAATGGGTTCAGTACGAACACGGAACAATGGCCTGCGATTGCAACCACGCCTGCCCAGCAACAATTATATTTTAATTTAATTTACAAAATATCTTTACTTATTTATATAAATGAGGTACCGGCTGACTCGAATAGTACCTCCCCCTGTAACAGGACTCGTAAGAGGCGATTGAGGTTCTACAAATGACAGATAGCGGTACATCCATCCGATACAGTTTAACTTAAATCCAACTGGGAGGGGATGGGCAGCAGCATTCCTGGCAGGAAAGTTACACTCTGCGATTGCTAACACTTATGCCTAGGGCGGCAATTAAGGACAAAATTCCCTATTTATGGGGAGGCCTTTGTCCAGCAGTGGACGTTGTATTGCTACAATAATGGTTTATATTTTACACAACACACACAACATCTCGACTCTATACATAGACCTGACTCCGAGATAAGTCACTTACAACATTTGTGTTATGGACATCAGACAAATATAATACTTAAATATACATATATTAAACACCCAGGCACAGAACACAAATATCATCATAGAAATATTTTTCCTAAGTACCCGTAAGGGCGACCGTAACACGACCGTAAGGGCACAAGATAAGAACACTACCATCTTCGGCATCGGACCCCTCATGCAATCTCTCTTAGGGGAAGCCTGTGTCTAGAAGTAGATGTTCTGCAGCTGCTGCTTTAAGGGACTTAAATCTAAATTAATCGCGGATAAAAACATACCTAGCAGCAGCTTGCCCGCCCGGCCAGTAGAAAGCCGAAAAAGGGTCCTTAAAGGGACTCTGGTCTGGTGGTGCGTCCCATAAAGGGCACTCCGATGTCACGAGCCGAAGTACCAGCTCAGGAGTCAGGTGCCGGCGAGATGGGACGGTGTGCTTAAGCACCAAGGCGGCTAAGTCTTTCAGCATCGTGTCTAGAATGGAAGAAGTGTGATGGTGAGCCTTGTAAATCCACTGCTGGACATAGGCCTCCCCAAGAAAGGGAGACTTTTGCCAATAATTCCGGCACTGGTGAAGTGTTGGCAATCGCAAAACGTAGCTTTAGTACATATGTCAAACATTGACCTGACTTTGAGATAAGTCGTTTAAAGCACTTCTGTTACGGACATCAGATAACAGAGGAATCACAAACATTATGAAATTATATAAAACCCAATCACAGAATAAACATAAACATCAACATATAAATATTTGTCCTGGGCGGATGGGATCACTGCCATCTGCGCCATTGGGGCCATACATAGGTACTATCTGTCGGTTCTGGTACCTTAGCCGCCTCGTACGACACCTCTTATAGGGCGAGGTATTGTTTTACTAAGTCGGTTCCTCACGGCCCAGGCAACATTTTTACTTAGAAGAATGAGGGTTCCGGCAATTGGGGGGGGGGGGGGCGAGAGCAAGACGTCCACAGCTGGACATAGGCCTCTCCAAGTAATTTCCAATAGGACCGTTCGTATGCAGCCTGCATCTACCAAGACCCTGCAGTTTTAGTCAGATCGTCTGTCCACCTTGTGGGTCGACACCGTACGATACGCCGGTACGTGGTCTTCATTCCAGAACCTTACCACTCCTATTTAGCATACAACAAATTAAATATCCCATCGACGGCCATTAGAGACGAGGTCCGGACTCAATGGTATCGTCAAAATAGCCGTTGGACCCCCTCCGATTCTGCGAACCCTGCGGCGGTGAAGCACAAGGGTACAATTGGGCAAAGGGTCGCTAATTAATAAGCGGCCTCGCTCATCCCTCTGATAACACAGGGATTGACCGAGCGATTTTCCGGAAAATGTATACAGAATGGTGTGGTGAAAATGTTGTAGAATGCTTCGGTATGTTGAGGATATCATGTCAAGATATTCTCAGAAATTTCTTATCGTTATCACGAAGGAATACATGACATTTTTGAGATAAAAGCGACAGGATATGAGCATTCCAGTTCAAGTCATGTCGGCGGGGACAGTGGCAATTCAATACTGCGTATGTAACATTAGGGAATAAGGTTCAATTTTTACGATTTGCAATTAAACTATAAGCTTTATTGACAACTGCTACTTACGCGGTTTTGAACTATCCTCGAAGTTACGTCAATTATCATATTTTTTTAAACTATCAGTATTTTGCCGTGCCCGATGGCGCGGATGGTAATGATCCTATCTTGTACGCCAGGGGCGTAGGTTCGATTCCCACCCAGAGCAAATATTTATATGATGATATTTGTATTTGTACTGTGTGCTAAATATATGTATTTAAGTTGCATATTTCTTATTCCTCTGTTGTCTTGCGTCCGTAACACAAGTGCTAAAAGCGACTTTCCACGGAGTCGGGTTAATGTACGAGATGTTGTGACAAATATTCTTAATAATTGTTTGAAAGAATGTTATTATTTGTTTCTAACGCAACCAATCATTAACGAAATCCTCTGTTTATCTCAGCTCATAAGTAAGAGTTCAAGAGTTATTTAGGTAAAAAAGATAACACGCAAAATATGATAAAGGAACATTTATGAGTCACAATTGTCACTGCGTAGTTACAGAACGATATCAAGGGCAATTTGTTATTTGATGGATGAAATGGGCTACGTGTCTGATATCAGTACACAGATACCAAACAGCCCTTATCAGATGAAAGCATGTCAATGTATTGTATTGAGTCATAGCGATTTAATTGCAAGATAAAAAAAAAATAAAGGTCTGCTTAAGATAATCAAATACCAATTGAAAGTATTATTTATTCAAGTAGGCCCATTACAAACACCTTGGAATCGAACCTTTTTTTAGGAATATGAAGTACTAAGTGCTTTATACTCATAATCCTGATGACCCAACGGGTTCATAAGAATCATTTAACATGTCATAATGCCACCAGAAAGGATCCTGCAAGAAAAACTGATGGTGATCATATTCCCAATTCTAACATCATCATCATACCAGTTAGAAGTACCGCTCGGGCAAGCGTGTTGGCAATCGTTGAGAGCAGCTTTCGGGGATACTGCTGCCCTGTGCATTTAAGCTGCACTGTTTCGGATGGATATACCGCCATCTGTCGGTTCTGGTATCTTAGTCGCCTCTTACGACACATGGTACAGAGGGAGGCACTATTCCACTCTGCCAGTACCTCTCGCTTGAGTTTTTAATGAATAGTGAACGCAGAAAACATGATATGGAACTGTGGAAGTTAACACGGGCGTATTAGCAAACTGTTAGTTAGGTGAATTAGGCCGACGATCAATTTACAGGTACCAAGTGCTAAAAAATCCAATAATATTACATACTTACTAATTTTTCTTTGAGTCCGAATACTGATTTCAAGTCAATAATTACACCGCCAGACAGAAGCCCGTCGGCAGTGATATTAAATTACAGCTATACTTTTATATATAAAAACAACGTGTCCTGGTGTTTGTCCGGGATGAACTTCTAAACTACTGAACCGATTTTAATAATTTTTTGATTGCTTTGTACTGTTTGATCCAATTTGAGAGATAGGATAGTTTATATCTCAATTCATTGTCACAATATTTTTTCATGATATAATTAAGCAGGATAATGTCTGTTGGATCAGCTGGTATCAATATATTAAAGGTCATACACTCACTCATTACAATATTTCCAAAGGTTGCCTGGAAGACATCGCTCTATGCGATAAGGCCGCCTATTGTATTGTACTGTTGTATGTTTTTTTGAACGTGTTGTTTATGGTGTGTGCAATAAAGAATATTATATTATTATTATTTCAGAAACTACAAGTATTAGAATTCTCAAATCTTATATGGGGTTCCATTTAATGGGATGGAAAAGTTAAAAAGAGTTTTTTTGTGACGAGATGTTAAGTCGCGACAATATCGCGGGTCGAAAGCTAGTATATATATTATTAAGCTAGTATGTATATAGTATTTTATAAAGCTAGTAATATTTAAGTGCCACTGAGGATCCAGAACCTACAGATGGCGGAATATCCACCCAAAACAGTTTAACTCAAATGTACAGAGCGGGGTTGAGCAGCAGCATCCCCGTTGCGAAAGCTGCGCTCTGCGATTGCCTACATTGATGCCCAGCGCGGCATTTACGGGCAATATTCCCCCCTTTCTTAGGGAGACCAGTAGTGGACTTCCAATGGCTGTTATGATGATGAATTTTACATAGAAGTAGTCTTTTAATGTAGAGGGGTCAGAGATAATATGTTTAGTTTTAGATAGATATATATTAGTATATACTAGATTACCCCACAAACGTCCTGTTTATTCTAGACTGAAAACACAAATATACTATATTTAAGAAGGCTTATTATAAGCACTTAAGAATCAAAATTTGAATAAAAATAGAATTTAATATAACATCGGTATTTCCATATATTTACAATAAAAAAAATGAGACTATATATTGAGATATAAAC
Organism: Heortia vitessoides; assembly: GCA_020976665.1. Taxonomy (NCBI): domain Eukaryota; kingdom Metazoa; phylum Arthropoda; class Insecta; order Lepidoptera; family Crambidae; genus Heortia; species Heortia vitessoides. The sequence continues at coordinate 13,603,433 of JACJUM010002768.1, forward strand.
TATTCTATCTCTTAAGTTACATCAAACCGCACACAGTAAGCAAAAAATTAATAAAATCGGTATACTACCGCGACTTCGACCGCGTAGAACAGTGACTTTAGGGTGTATACTTTAAGTATTATTTATTTATTTAAAATGGACCCCTAACTTTTTAAAAATTTTATTTAGCACATAGCCTTCCTCGAAATGGACTATCAAACAGTGGAAAAACTTTTCAAGTCAGACTCGTAATGCCTGAGATTAGCGCGTTTAAACAAACAAACACACTCTTCAGCTTTATAATATTAGTATATATCGGAATTATGTAAGGCATCCGTCAAACAATTTTTATTTCCTTTTTAATTGTTATTGTAATATTTGTATGTATTAATGGATTGAAGTGAATTGTCCTTTGAAATCTTACGATATTGTATGATTTCTTATTGTTATTAGAATATCGCAAAGGACTTATATCGAAGAATTTCATTGAGTGATGTGTGTTATCGTTAGTGTCATCACAAAGATATCACTAATGCGTCGCCGACCTTGTGAACTGAAGATACAATGTCACGTCTACTCAGTAATTTCACTCTCTGACCTTTTAAACCGGAGCATAGCGAGCAAACACTGCAATTTGGCGGTAGAACAAGAGAATAGGTTACAGTGAGGTACAAATGCAGACTACCTTTGTAAGAGGTCTACCTCTAGTAAATTCTGTTTTGTTGATTGATTACTTCAAACATGTTTTGACTGCTTTTTTCAAAGACTCCATACATTTCGCAACAGATACTATATTCAGAAAATTATGTATAATTCATATTGAGGTTGGCGTAAGTCGGCCAAGATACCGTTTGTAGGAAACTAGGCGAAAATTTTCCGGATTTTTCAACGCGTAACTACGCAGTAGGTACCCAGACACGACGCAGTATAACAGACACCTCATAGACTTACTAATGTATGCTAATAACTATTTATAGCACAATACACTGTGGGGTACTGATGGACTAAAATAGTACCTCCTTCAGAACCAGGTGTCGTAAGAGGCGACTGAGGTACCGAAACCGATAGGCATCGTCTTTTTTAGAGCTTAAAAATAACAGGGCGGGGATGGGCAGTAGCCTGCTCAGTGTGTCAATATGTGCGAAATCTCTCGACTTATAATAATGTGAGGACGAGATGTCCAGCAGTGGACATCCAACGACTGATATGATGATGATATGTTTGTAAAATACGCTATTTTAACATGATGGATGCATCAATACAAACGGTTCAATGGAATACCTTGGGCAGATCCAACAGTGGATGTCCTACGTTTTACCTATGGTTAGGTATTTTGTCAAAGTTAATTCAGACGTCAAACATTACGTCACAATCGACGTCAGAACATATCTAAGAAGGCGTGTTTCATTGATAATACTGACAAAATATTTGGGTATACTTAGTGAGCAGTTTATGATCTTATGTCTCTGAGATAAAGTGCAGTTTTCTATAATCGTAATGTACAGGCGAAGTGTGGGAAAATATTTATAATTTTTTAAACTAATATACAGCGATCACGTCTAGAATAGAAGCGATGGCGACACGGTTGTAAAGTTATTTTCCAATATGACAC
>JACJUM010002768.1:13611444-13662747 GCA_020976665.1 Heortia vitessoides
AGCGATAGACGGATCGATTCTCCCCGATAACTTGTAAACCTTATCGGTTATCAAATGTTACATTAAATTATAAAAATGAAGGCAAACAACACTGAACAAATGTTGTGTCATATTTATTTCACAGAATTTCCAATTATTGCAAAATAAATTGAAGTAACTTTTTTTACAATTGGAACACAGTGTTTGACATAATTTGATATCGTGAAGATTAGATAGGTAGTATCGGAGAAAATATTTTTACGTGTCATCTTGAATGTGCTGTCATAGCAATTCGATAGCTTTCAAGGATCATTCATCAAATTTATATAGAGATATAAAAGGAGAAGCTGTGTGATTGACATACCATCGCAGTGCCTAAGCTATAAGGGTTAGATACTTGAAAATTTGCACGGGGCTACCTTTTATAACGTATAGGTGAACTAAGGACGGATTTTTGAAAATTGACTTCCTTTGAGGGAAAAATTGTTTTGAAGTTATTCGTATGAAATGCAGCATGAAGATTCTTGACACACGACGGATGACAGTCATAACACAAGTGCAAAATATTTCTTCGAAAACCATCCTTTAAAGGGGAAAGTGGGGGGTGCAAAGTTAGCATGACAGTTCTAGAGCGGAAAGAGCCTAGAGCGGTACAACTGCGGAGCGCTGCTTGTTATATTAATTATTTTCAACATACGGACATGTTACAAATCTTGTAGAGACAGATCGATCAAAATATTTTTTTTTATAAGATGCCAAAGTATGCGTCCTGCATGATGGTTGGATGCCGTAATGATGGCGGTTACCGCAACCTATGGACGTTTACTACACCGAGGCAATATTCACGCCTTTACAAACCTCTTTACTTCCATCTTAAAAGATCCCTCTGGGAAAACCTCCGCAGGGAGCACATTCCACAACTTTACATGGGACGAATTGCCTCTACACCCGTTGGATACAAGAACATTTTCGTTCCAAAATGGGTGAACATCTGTCGATGGCGAGCGGGGCGATGATAAAATTAGATGCCGGCATCATATGAAACAATTCCTCGGAACAAAGGCTACAAACGGTAGAACACACATAACGAGGCAAAGTTTCTCCTTAGACTTGAAGGTTCAATACCGCTTGTGAGCAATCATCAACAATTCTCACAGCGCGTCTGGACCAAGTCAAAAGGTCCAAGCTGCTACTAATGCATAATCTTGTCCAGAGAAAGCAGTGGTACTCCAAATATTAAACGGTAAGCACGAGACATCTATGAGAGTTGGAATCTGATTATTACATTTTGAAGCCGATTAATGTTCTGGAGTGGAAACCACGTACCGGCAAGTGCAGCGTAGGGCGTCCACCTGCAGGATGGACGACGATCTGACTAAAGCCGCAGGATCGCGCTGGACACAGGCCATATACAACCGGTCCCATTGGAGATTACTTGGGAAGGCCTATGTCCAGCAGTAAACGTTTTATGCCTGATATAATGATGATGTGCAATTTCAGCTCCACTAAAAACATTGGCGAGGTTTATCATTAATTAATGCCCAATGCCCGATTCGACCCGCGTACCCCGCGGAGGTCCCTCTAGCAAGGATCGCAGCGGGACTGACGGTTATCACTCGATGACCCCCTGAGACGAAACCTCAACTCGAGCGGCCAGTAATTTTCAAGGCCAAATAATTCACGAATTCGCCAGCGAACATTTTACGAAATGAATGTGTGTTTGTGAATGTTAAGTGCCGATAAGAGGGCGATTACAAACCCCTGCCGCATTTATAGGACTAGCGATCCGGCCCAGCCATTGGGTTATCTCTAAGAGATATAATATTTACATAATACATTATAAAATACATAATATCGCGATGGCAAATGTATTATATACTATATATTGTTATTATTATTGGTAGTTTTACATAATTCTGTATTGTGTCAACTCTTAAAGTATTTTGTAAATATTAATGGTCATCTATAGAAAATAATTTTATTTTTAAATCGGAGGAAAGAGCCTGGCGATCCGTCACACGGGGTGTGGACACCAGTCTTCATAAGGATTAAGGTAAATATATCAATGTTAATATATATATTTATTTATAGCCATTATAAGTCCACTGCTGGACATAAGGCTCTCAAAGAAAGAAGGTTTTTTATCCATAAGTGCCGCCTTTGCAAGCGTGCTGGCAATCGCAGTGGGCAGCCATCGCGACGAGGATGCCGCGCCCTGCGCATTTGAGCTGCACTATTTCGGATGGAAAGTCCGCCGTCTGTCCGGTGCATAATAGAATAGTACCTGGGGGGTACTATTATATTCTGCTGGTACCTCACGGCAATTGTTTATTGACTGAACTGATTGTATTGTATTAATTGTGTTGCATATATGAAGAGAAATAAATAACATTTTACTATTACCTTTTTTAAGGTGTAAAATATTGCAGTACATTATTTTGATCAATCTCGTCGGGTTTAGCCAGCGTTTGCTATGTAATCGCAAAGAAATGTGTTTATTAATGGTATCACATATCGGTGTTTCTCTACTATAGTGTACCTGTATTATACATATAAAACTTCTTCTTGAATTACTCTATCTATTAAAAAAACCACATCCTAATCAGTTTTTTTTCAAGATTTAAGCATTCACAGGGACAGGCAGCGGAATGCGACTTTGTTTTATACTATACTAGCTGTGCCCGCGACTTCGTCCGCGTGGAATAGATTTTTGGGTACCATACCTCTTTACCTTAACTTATATAAACTTTGAATGTCATGTTTATTTATATCAAATCAATGGCCTGAAAAATATGTTTCAAGTTTCTAGCTCTAAAAATAGCGATACTTCCATGCAACTTTTCATCCCTCCTTTTGACTCCTTACAACCCTAAATTTGAATAACAAATTAGCCTATTCCCTTTCTCAGGGTCTAAAGATTATCTGTGCCAAACTTCAATGAAAATCGGTTGAGAGGTTTAAGCGGGAAAGCGTAACAGACAGAGTTACTTTAGCATTTATAATATTAAGTAAGGATAGTGATGTGTTATCGAGTATAATTACAATAAAATTGTAAATAGAACCATATCGAAAGAAAACATATTTAGTAATAGGCTGCTCTCGGTGTAGGTACTATTTAGATAGCCCGAACTTTGATCCTGAGCGGCAGAGGAACATAAACAAAAGATTGTGGAATAAGCGAAACATTTCTGTTATCATTTATAATTATGTTTATACTCTAAACAAAAATCAACAAGTTAGTTATCACATGTAAGCAAAATCAAACAATTCTGATATTTCTATACATATGACTTATATTTTAATAGCTCACCAGCACCTCTATGGGCGTAACCAAGGGGAAGGCAGGGGGGGAAGCTGCCCCCCAACCCGCCCTAGGGTCTTGAATAATATTGACGTCTTAGGTCTATCGATAAAAATACAATATTTTTACAACAAAAATCGTTTGGCAACTCGGCGCGTTCGTCAATACCTAATGCTCACCAATAATCGCTAGCAGAATTGCGCGGCCCGCCTCGGCACGACTCGGAAATTACCTAGATTATAAAAAATCTGATCTTTACATCCATCGCAAGACTGGGATGCCTATCTTTAGTGTTGGACGTTGGGCGTCCAGGGCTGGATATAGCATTCTCTAGTGATTAGCATTAATAGCAGTAAGAACAAATACATACTCCATTTAATAATACAGTAGGTAATTTTTTTCTACTATTGCTTTATAAGTCGTTTAAAGTAAGACAAAATATTTCCGGTGTTATCAAAGTAATAGGTACTTTTTATATATTTTACCCACGTGTGTGTCTTTGCAAATACCATTGCAATACTATCATAATATCAACAATAGGTCTTTAAATTTTCCAGTATAATTGTCTTAACACTATCTAATCTAAAGTATTTAATACAAAACGAAACCTGTTTCAACTAGTTACTTGATTTGTCCTAACGGATTTTATTTGCATATATTTCCCATCTTTACGTGACTTACCCCCGCGAGGGACGGGGAACAATCTAGTATAGGGTTGTTAATTGGAAGATCAATAATAGATTTGTCCAGAATAAAAATGGTATTATTTTATGTGTAATTATTTTATTATCTTCAACATGTCAAGGTGGTTTGGAATTAGAGTTACTATAGGAAGGCACAAGCGAACATACCTTAACCAAGACCTCTTAGAAAAGTCGTCTGCATTAGTACATTACTTTTTACCTATGTCTACTGCCTTATAGCAGTGTTCGCATTGCTGTGTTCCGGTTTGAAACGTGAGATAGACAGTGAAATTACTGACTAAATATTACACAGAGGATCTTCATCTTTTCGAGGGAAAGAGCGTCTATAGGCTGCGGTCACATTTACTGTCAAGCGAACCGTATGCTTGTTTGCTGACTTTATAATATAAAAAAAGGTGGAAGAATTTAAGGTAGGGCCGGGTCAGAACTACCAAGAATAAATGAGCATCAATGAAAGGACTGATGCAAGTAAAGGAAGCGGAAGTGGTTTGCCACGAACGTAGCAAGTGGAAATCAAGTCTAGTTAAAGAAAATTTTGGTAGAGATAGAATTAGTAAGCCTTTAGGTTAACATGACTCCATTTTCGATCTTATACTAGGAGTAGGTATATATTTATTCTTTTTTTAGACTTAGATTTAAAATTTAATAAATAAAATAAAATTAGTATATAAATACACCTTTTATCATTATGACAAATAAGTAATTAGAAGGAGATTTGATATTCTAGCATTCTGATAATATTTATCGCCACATGCTAGTGATATAAGGTATCATCAGTACGCATTACTATTCTACAGCAAGGGCTGTAAAACGAGAATATACAGTCGACGCTCACGTTTACCATCTCGACCTCCTCCTGTACCAGGTGTCGTAAGAGGTGATTGAGGTACCAGAACAGACAGATGGCGGTATATCCTCCTATAACAATAGCTCAAATGCAACCGGATGAGGATTCCCGTTGCGACACGACGCTCTGAGATTGCAACCGCGCCCGCCCAGTCCGACATCATCATCGTTTTGGTTTGCTGCAGCAGAACAAAGACAACTAGCTAAACTTTGGAGCCAGCTAAATCAAATATGGCCGACGTCTTTGAAAGTGACCTAGAGAAATTCGAAGTGTTTTATGTGACGTGACGACGATCATGCGCAGCATACATTGCGTCACAAGTTAGTATTTAGGACATCTGAATGCGAACGCGCCTACGTGCCGGGGGCAACCGAAAATGCATGTTAATTAAAAATCGATCACTGCCTGTGGTGAGACACGTGCGATCGTCGAATGTTTTTTTTTATTTGCAGTTGGCTACGGTCGATTCGAGATAGTAAAAGATTTCTGTAGTAAGTTCCTGTGTATATGTGATAGTCTTATGGAATAAAATATTATTTATTAGTCATATGGTGGGCAGCAGATCTGACAAAACTGCAGGATAGCGCTGTATACAGGCTGCGTATCCATAGTTCACCATTTTAATGTCCCGTAATACGTGGGGAGCTGAGAGAAAAGAAGAGTAGTAGATTTTCGAAACACGGAGCTCTATTCGGATTAGGGGTGTTGTTAAGGACTACGGTGGAGTTCAAAATAGTACATTTTTGGTCAGCCATCCATAGAAGTTCCTCAACTTCGATATGCTCCGCGATAGAATACTGTTAATATCGAATTATTATTTCAAAGTGAAGTGTTAAACAGAAACTGGCGTATCGAAATATTTTATCGCTCCGCCACTTGAACAAAATATATAGAATTACATAATGTTATTTAACTAATTTGTTTCATTTGTACATAAGATTATGTTGTTATAGCTATATATAAAATTGTAATTTTATAAAAATATGGTAAGCTCGCTCTACGCCAAAATCTTCCCAAAACCTCCCGGCTGATACCTAAGACTAGTTATTATTTTTCAGTTCATCCCTACTAATATTATAAATGCGAAAGTAACTCTGTCTGTCTGTTACGCTTTTCCGCTTAAACCTCTCAACCGATTTTGATGAAATTTGGCACAGACAATCTTTAGACCTTGAGAAAGGACATAGGCTATTTTTTATTTCAAAATAAGGGTTGTAAGGGGTTGAAAGGGGGGATGAAACGTTGAATGGAAGTATCGCTATTTTTAGAGCTAGAAACATGAAACTTATTTTTTAGGCCATTGATTCGATATAAATAAACATGACATTTAAAGTTTAATAGGTTGAAGTAAATAGGTAAACGTTTTCGGCGTTATATTACATATTAGTAGGAATCATTGAAGAAGCCGTAAGGTACCGGCAGAGTAGAATAGTACTTCTTCCGTACCAGGTGTCGTAAGAGGAGACTGAGGTTGCGGAAGCGGCAGATCGCGGTATATCCACCTGAGATGGCGTAACTGCCACGAGCAGGGATGACAAGTTAATTTTTAACGCAATTAAAGGCACAACTCCCCCCTTAGTTGTAGAGGTCTATGACCAGCAGTGGACGCTCTACGGCTGCTTTGATAATAATGAAGACGATGATGATTGAAGCAATTCCCAAACGACGGCCATTCAAGCAGAGGTCCGTGCGATCCCGCAAACTTTGCAGGTAGCGCGCAAGCGTAAGGCCGTCTTTTAATGAGCAGCCTTGCTTTTTTACCTTAGTGACGCTGGGACTGATATCAGAGTCAACCAGCATTAGGTTCCACCAAAACAAAATCTGAACAAAATCCCCTTTCAAATCTGTTCAATCGCTTCAGTGTTAACACAAAGAAATAAACAATTAAGTTATATTTATTTTGCGTTATAAACTATTTTATGTATTTGATTATGTCTTAGTTTTATATCCATCTGAAGGTAGTCTGAACGATAAAGCCTTTATTCGTATAAAATAAATAATATGATAAACAAAAAATAGTTATCCTGCCATTACAATCAGGCACTTCAATAAAATGTCTTTGTTTAAACAAGATAAAGGAACATTATTAAGTGCAATTAGTAACAAATATTTTATTATCTTCCTTGACGATGTAACATAGGCCGGTTCTTTACCAACACTCCGAATGTAAAGTCCCTGTGCATGCTTCGACTTGCAATTGGGTCCATCAAGGATAACAGCCTTTAAATACCTTACGTGCTTTAGCAATAGAGTTCAAGTTACTGTAACAATTTGTGTTATCCTTTATTTGCTGAAGGCTTTTCTAAAAAGTCCCGACTTTAGTATGTTAGTGTAATCGATTATATATTTTAATGCAGTAAGCAGTAAGTTCCAATTTCGGTGTACAGTATTTTATTTGAATGACACGATTCCATATTTAAAAGTTGAAAAAACATTATCGGGTCTTCTGCAAATAAGGGTTCAAATTAAAACGGTTTTATTCCCATAATTTCCTCGCTGGTGGTGGCAATCGGATAGCTCTGAGGGTACTATGCCATGAAGTACCAGCAGAATGAAATATGACCGTCCTCTTTACTGCCTATCCACTAAAAGTCCACTGCTGGACATAGTCCTCCCCAAGAAAGGAGGAATTTTGACTATAATTGGCGTGTTGGCAATCGCATAGTGCATCTTCCGCGACCGGAATACCGCATGCCTATCCCTGCCCTGTGCATCTGAGATACACAGTTTTGGATAGATATACCGCCATCTGTCGATTAACCTAAATCACCTTTTAAGACCAAAAGGAGGTCTTCCGCGACCGGAATACCGCATGCCTATCCCCGCCCTGAGCATCTGAGATACACAGTTTTGGATAGATATACCGCCATATGTCGGTTAACCTAAATCACCATTTAAGACAAAAGGGAGGTCTTCCGCGATGGAATACCGCTTGCCCATCCCTGCCCTGTGCATCTGAGATACACAGTTTTGGATAGATATACCGCCATCTGTCGGTTAACCTAAATCACCATTTAAGACAAAAGGGAGGTACTCGTGGCTTAAATAATTGACACTGCTTGATAACATAATTAACATAGTTATGATTGCTGATATGAATAGTAAGGAAAATGTTATTTATAAAATGAACAATAATTAAACTCTTTGGAATAACAAGAAAGTATTATGCAATTTACACTTACACTTACATACTGCTATTGATACATTTATAGATAAGCCTAACGACCAAACAAAGTGGTAGAATCGCGGTATATGATAAGCATACTTGATATATCATTGCTTGTAATTAGCAACCGATAGTGAATACTATAAACAATAATGTTTGATACAAAGATAGTTATATCTGACATAATGACTTTTTCTTGTCTAATCGTATAATACGAAGTTATGATGAGTTTGAAATCAGTTTTATTAATCATTAATGAATATTTGATAATGTACAATATTAATGCAATAAAGTATCTGCCATATAAAACCCACTGTTGGACATAGGCCTCCCCATGACAGGAGGATTAATACCCTAATAGTTTAATAAAAAAACTTCCTTTCTTGGAGAGGATTATGTCCAGTAGTGGACTTCCAATGGCTGGTATGATGATGATGACATCACGCCAGTGTCCTATCGGGGTAGGTAGAGACTTTGGATATCCATTATTCATGAATTAATTATTTTTATTATAAATTAATAATTTAAAAATAAAAGGATTCGTTTTTTGTTTGTTACGTTTTTACTCAAAATATATTTTACTTAAAAATTCCCTCGACATGAGAAAGTTACATTTCCCAAGTGTACCACCACAGACTATGTGATATTTGGCATGCCAGGCGGGTCGGGGCGGGTCGCCGGTATTAGAATAAAATTTAAAGCAGTAATTATATTGTAGGTATTACCCATCCGAATATCTATCAGTAATGTAAACAATGCAATGACTCAATTCCAAACTACTCAAAGAGGGTATTTAACATATATTTTAAATAAAAGAGTGAATCACGCTGATAATAATGAAAAGTGGTTAAGTCTAAAAATACATATAGTAAATATCATAAACAAAGTAGTCTATGTGTGTGTGTGTGTGTACTCGATAAACTAAAAGACTATCGCATACATTCTCGTACTTTATTATTAGTTCCTTAGTTTTGGATGCGCGTTTAATTAAGTTAAAAAAAACTATTATATTTTTTACATTTAAACGTTCACTACTCATAATTAACTACTTTTTTAAAGCTTTAAAACGTAGTTCATATTTGTTTTTTAAATGTTTTTTGTTAGGAAAGTCAAACCTTGTTACCTTGCAGAAACCGTTCTCAATATAGACTGACAAAAGATATTTCTGACCGTATAAAATTAAATACTACAAAGATATACGAATTGCGTGGTATGTAATCACTCGTGTGTGTCGTGACTCGTGGTGGGAATACATCTGCCCATCTCTGCTCAGTTTAATTTGACCTACACTGTTTCGGAAAATACCGCCATCTGTTGGCGTCAGTCGCTTCTTCCGATACCAAGTATAAGGGGAGGTACTATTATACACAGCCGGTACCCCATGATAATGAGTAAAGCATAGTGATTTAAGCAATGAAACTTTATAGCTTTAAAATTGTAGCCCAAAGAACAATAAAAACACATACGCAGACAATTATATTGAGGCGGAAACGAAAAATGTCTTTCTTATTACTGCAACGATTTGTATATCCTTGTGATACAGTTGTGACGAACTGAGGAAATGTCGGTTCAGAGGTAACCGACGCGTGCGCACTTAAATAACTATTATAATAATCTCAGAGTACGCCATCTTGAATACTCTGACGATTTGTACGACAAAGGAAATAAGGAAGAGTGTTGTTTATGTAGAATCTGTTGATAAGAGACGCCGGAAATTATCACAATCATTATCAGCATTTGGTCAAATGACCCCATTAAAAGAATATGGTCACCAACTAAAATACATTGGTGGGTTGAAAGGCAAATGCCGTGGGGTGACGGCGGAGTAGAGTATCTTAATAGACGACCGAAATACTGAGACAGATGTCGACCATCCAATATATCACAGTGGGCAGTAGTACCTAACCCTTCCCAGCAAAAAGCACCATGTATATTTTTAATATATGATGTAGGATCGTCTTCCGCTGGATATAGGTCTCTCCGATAACAAAAGAAAATATTGCCTGTAATTGCATAAAGATTACATGAGGTAGACCTCATACAAAAAATCATCTGCTTCTTCACTTTTACATATTTCTGTAAAACAGCAGTAGTCTGTCTGGTCTTTAGACCTCAAACAAAGGTCGCCTGCATTGGTATCTCACTCTCACCTATTTCTACCGCCAAATAGCAGTGTTCGCTTTGCTGTGTTCCGGTTTGAAGGGTCTGAGAGGCAGTGAAATTACAAGGTTATGAGACATAATATCTTCAAGTCACAAGGTTGGCAATGCCCTGGTGATATCTTTGTGATATTATGAGAGATATTTAGGCTGCGGTGACGCTTACTATCACCGGGGACTGTACGCTCGTTAGTCGACCTACTCTAATAAAAAAAATGACAGAAATATAAACCTATCACACCTTTTCGGAAATGGAACGCCGCAACACAGTATATCTCGAATTCCAAAAATGATTCTTTAATGAAATCGATGACGTTCTTATTTGAACAATTAACACATACGAGTTGTGTTGTTATTTTAGCAAAATAGCGGTCTTGGCAGAAGTTTCTATGCATAAATAATATGACGAAACTATTGCGTTAATGTGCACGTAGAATCTTCCACGTATTCGCTATTGAGTTGTATGGCCTCTTTTGTTAAACAACAATGATAAATTATATATAAATTCCCACATCTCATACATTGACCTGACTCCGTGGTTAGTCGCTTAAAGCACTTGTGTTATAGACGTCAGACAACATAGGATAGCACAAATATACGATTTAAATGCATATATTTACAACCCAGGCACAGAACAAACACAAATATTATCATATGAATATTTGATCTGGGTGGGAAACGAATCGACGACCCCTGGTACACAAGATAGGATCACTACCATCTGCACCATCGGGCCTGTCATAGGTTGACAGCACTTGGCTATTTGGACTGCATCGATACATAACATACTGTGTCAGATTCTGGAAAATCAAACTGCAGTCACTGCACATTATCAAATTAATGGTAGATTTTTCAAAGAAATTATTGAAAGGTATTCTACAGACACGAAACAATACTTCCGGTGGACAGCCCAATGTTCACTCAGTTTCATTAAAATATACTCAGTTTTAAAACTCATTCTGACTAATGTATAATAGAAAGAATTATTAACATGTCCCTTATGCTTAATCAGGTTATCAAGATCATAATTTCTTTTTTCGCGTCGGGTCATCAGGGTCATCAGTATTACGAATATTAATTTAGTACTTCATATTTCTGAATTAAAATTGTTCTATTTATTATTTTTGACGATTCTTAAGTGCTTGTAATCGGTCTACTTAAATAAAGAAAATTTTGATTGGATTTGTTTATTTGAGTCGAAGGATCAACACATTTTAAAAAGGAAATGGTTTATAACCATTCATCAGAAATTCATAAGCAGAAAAATCAACTAGATTAATATAAAAAAATAAATACTTGCACCTCTTTTTACCAAACCTATTTTCTAATAGTTGTGCATCTGTCGCCACCAGATGGCGTACATACCAAAAGAAAATATCAGTTCACTTGCGCAATATAATCTCTCTTTGCTTATTAGCATCTAAAAAGAAATGCTGCAATATCTTTTTATGACAGAATTAAGACTTAACAGATGATGGACATATGACGAAATTATAAGCACACGATAAAAGATGTTTACTCCACATTCAATGAACAGAAGAAAACGTGGCCATTCGCGTCATTGCCAAAATGGCGCCAGCTGGAATAAAGAGAAAAATGCGCAATTAAAATATCTATCTTACGCATATAGATAGAAGGGTGAAGATAACGTATCTCTTATCACAAACTCGTGCTAGCTATCTCGCGACAATGTCTGCATTTCACAGCGATAGCAATACGATAAATTATAGTAGTGATTCACTTCTTGCTGTTTTCTATTTATAATAATCTAAAAAAGGCACTGCGTAGTTTAACTTCCGAGTGACGGAGAGTTCGATTCAATGCGATGGGTGGGAGTAATCTAGATTTGAAGTCGATGGACTCTAACGTATTTGTGCACATTACAATAATAATAATATACATACTCTTTATTGTACACCAATACAAAAAAATACAAGAACATCACAAAAACATGGAATAGTACAAGAGGCGGCCTTATCGCTAAATGCAATTTCTTATAACCTTTGGATAGAGATAATGTTGAAGCTGGTGGAAGTTTGAGGTGTATTTAGTACAACAAACATACATTTATTAATATACACGTACATTCAAATACATATAAAGGAGATAGTTAATAGACAGACAGATAATACTTCTTCACCATTCTCTTAAAAATAGAAAGAACGAGCAGATCTCACTTCGCATTCCACAAACGAACAGCTTGAACCGTAAAGGATTTGCTATATAAACTCTAAAGGATAGGAATAAGGCATAGATCTTGCGTCAAATCTGTGTGTCATAAAAACTGTTTTAATGAGAGCCAGATCCGAAGTACTAATTACAAATAAGTGTGTATGAAAAGTTATTCCTTTCGCTCAAGGAAGCGAGTGAGGTATGCCAATATCGTATCAAGTGCAGATCCAAGTACCTGTTTAAGTGCGATGAGACAGGTGTAGTGTATGTAAAATGGGTATATTTTTATAGATTGTTCAGACACGATAGTGTCCTCCGCACTAAAATATTAACGAAAGCGACAGAAAAGCGAAAAGATATATACGTTTAATTTTTTTAAAGAAATGTTTTCCTCAATGCTATATTCCTTCAAAATAGGATATTGATTTTGCATTCATCGTTTAATTTGTAAAAAAAAATGGGAGATAATGAAGATATCGGTTAAAACATGCAATTCGTAATTGTTGTGTATGTTTGACGGGCGCGATGGCACAGAAGGTAGTGATCCTGCCATGTCTCGGGTTCGATCCCCAACCAGGACATATAATAATAATAATAATAACTTTATTCAACAACAAAAGGAAACTAAAACTAAAATACACTTTGTTACTTAAGTCTACTAGGTCTAGCCTGTTCTTATAGGCACCTATGCTCTGTAGTGTGCATGTAGGTGTGAATGTGTGTGTATATGGTCTAATATAATACAAGGTTTGTTAATACAACATATTATTTACGCATATATTATATAAATACATAGAATATGAAACTATACTGTCTAAATACAATATACATAAACAATAATAGTAACAATAAATATAGTCCAGTCTAGCATAATATTGTTAGCAATTATCTGTCTTGTTGTAGTCCAATGTCAAGAGCCATTCCCTCACTGTTGTTTTGCATGTGTGCTTATTCATGTCATGAATATCTATTTCATGGTTAATTTTATTATAAATAAATGGACCTGCAAAATTTGGAAATCGCTATGCGAACCGTGTACGACACGGCTGATGTACATTTTGGAAATCCACATTACTTCGTCTACTATGAGTTAGTTTATTTTCAGGTTCACATAGTTTATGCTGTTTGAGAATAAGTTCTTGGTAGAACAATTGTCTCACTGTTAAAACTTTGGTATGGATATAGTTTTGAGGTATTTGAAGGGTAAAATGTACATAACTTCAAGCACAGATTTCTGAGCCCTTTCTAGCGGCAACATATTTATTAGATAATATTTATGTTCGTTCTGTGTCTGGGTTGTAAATATGTGTATTTAAATCGTATATTTGTGCTATCCTCTGTTGTCTGACGTCTATAACACAAGTGCTTTAAGCGACTTACCACGGAGTCAGTTCAATGTATGAGATGTGAGAATTTATTCATAATTTATCATTGTTGTTTAATAAAAGAGGCCATACAACTCAAAAGCGAATACGTGGAAGATTCTACGTCCACATTTACGCAATAGTTTCGTCATGTTTTATGCATAGAAGGAAACTTCTGCCCAGACCGCTATTTTGCTAGAATATATCAGATGTTCAAATAAGAATGTTATCTAGTTATGATACTTTATTTATTTATGATGCAATGATATACTAAAGGTAGACTCCATACAAAGGTCGTCAGTCAGCATTGGTACCTCCCTTTCACCTATTTCTACCAAATAGCAGTGTTCGCATTACTGTGTTCCGGTAGGAGAGGTGAGATATTCAGTTCACAAGGTCGGCGACACGCTAGTGATATCCTTGTGCTGACACAATAAGCTGCTATCATGATAATGTCAATAGAAGTCGTAGAGTTTTTTTTTAATTCTGTATTTTTCCTTGAACCGTTAACAGTTCCGAATGTCAAGAAATAAGAAATTTTTCAGCAAATTCGGTCCAGCCGTTCACGCGTTATTCCATGCCCTAGGGAAATAGGCAATCATTTATATATACTAATATAGATTTTATTTGCATGTTATATTAACATTTAAATATTAAGATTTATTTTTGATTTAATTAATTTTAAAATGCAAAGTTTAACGTATCCACGATAATATAGAAAATACAAAAAAAAATTTGAGTTAACCGCAGAATCAATGGCGAGAAAATTAGCCATCCTTTATCTGACCCTAGATACTGTCAGTATATACTTTTGGATTGTAGGATATAATTCAGAGGGTCCAAGTGAACAAATTTATAAGCAGAATGCTATTTCTATATAATGATGGGAATTGCATGTATTTATATAAATAAATCACACCACGGATAATGCTCCTTACCTTGATTTCTCAACATCTAGAAAAACTTTGCCTAAAAATATAATTGAATCGGACACCAAAATAGAGTTCAGTGAATCTCCGATCGCAAGTCGGCTCGAGACGATCTCTTGGAAGTGTATAATTAGCCAGACGTTCTCTGAAACGACAACTCTTTCTCTACACATTTAATTATAATCATAGCGGTATGAACATTCAGCTGGCGGTACCTTCCTAAGAGGATTGTACTTATAACTGTTGAACTGGGCACACAAAGGAAAATGTTGCATTTGTATTACGCTTTTTCGTATCGATATACAGCCGGAATCCGGAATATTAATCGAGTTTAATTACACCTAGAAAACGGGGAGGTATCAATTTTTTTCTACCGGTACCCCACAGCAGATTTTTTATTAATTGAGACAACATCTCATACGTTCACCTTACTCCAAGATAGGTAGCTTAAAGCACTTGTGTTACGGATATAGGAAAACAAAGACACAGAACAAATATCGTCATACAAATATTTGACTTGGGTGGGGATCGAACTCCACTATCTTTGGCGCACAAGACACAAGGATCACTAAAATCTGCGCCATCAGGCCCTTTAAACTGAAGTCAAAAATTAAAGTGCCTGTTCGTCACTGCAATAAAGCAGCCTTTTAATAAATTTATATGCGAGTGTTTTTCTATAGTTTGCTATAAATTATCTGTAAAACACTCTACTCTACTCTACTATTTTTAAATATATTAGGCTGCTTGTGTTAAAAACCTTGAATTGTATGAAAATTCCAATTAAATAAGGCTATCATCATATTAGATACAGACATTCAGTGCCGGATATAGACCTCACCAAATTTAAGCTTCAGCATGCTGTTATGTCCGCCTGAAACCAACGACTTCCCGAAACCTTCACCAGGTAGGCCGTCCGTCCATCGCTGGGGGTCGTCCCTGCTGCACTTGTACGCCAAGGGTCGTGGGTTCGTGTCTGGGTGTTAAATATATGTTTTAAAGTAGTATATTTGTGATTCCTCTATTGTCTGATGTCTGTTAAAAAAGTGCGATGTTGTGGGAAATATATTATAAAAAGTAACCGCCAATAATTTATTCATATTCGTTATTAACAATTTCGTGAAACATCAAATCGATTTGTTACTAACGAAATAAATTATGCATTAACAATTAAACAACATCGATACGCAGAAATCGTTTTTATTACCAAATTTCGATGAAGCGTCATTAGTGTTTCGTAGGTTCGGTGAAAGTCATCAGTGGGTCACGGATAGTGTCCCTACGTCCTGATTTTAATAGGACTGTCCCCATTTTGAGAGACCAACTTTGCCTTCAAAAAATTTGTAATTTCCCGTTAACATCGGATATTAAAAGAGTTATCGATGGTATATATAAAGGATATAGTGAAAGGGACGGGACCGATGTCGATGAAGTGCTACTATCTTATACGCTGAAGGTAGTGGGTTCGATTCCCACCCAGGACAATTATTTATATGTTGATATTCAGCGGTGGCCTTGCCAATTGCGATGATCCGGGTGACAAACTACGAGGCTCTTCTTTTGTATTTTAAAAAGTATTAGATACAAAAATAGATCTGGTTGATAGGTTTATGTCAAGTTTGACAAAAAATGTTTAAGTCATGTACAAAGAAATAAAACTAGTTTTTAAATATTTTTTATTAGATTTACAAAATAACGGCTATTTACGGCTTTTCTTAAGCCTAAAATCTTTATTGACAGCACAATAATCTAAAGAATAAGCTACGTCAGTTTTTAATGATAAAGTGAAATAAGTCAGTATTATATAAATTTGCTTGCCCCGAGGCCCGTATCAAGGTCACAAGGATATCATTAATGCGTTACTAACCTTGTAACTTGATGATATTTTGCCACATTACCCAGTAAACTCACTGCCTCTCTCACCCTTCAGACACAATACAGACAGACAGAACACAGCAATGCGAAAACTGCTACTTGGCGGTAGAAATAGGTGAGAGTGAGGTACCGATGCAGATGACCTTCTGTATTAGATCTACCTAATTTTACCTACTTATAACTAAACTACCTTATAATAAAAAATATAATTTCTCTTTATAATATTATTATAAGAAAGGATGTTCATTATTGATCATCCACCCCAATATATTTACAATTGAATCGGTCATCATCGTTATCATATCAGCTGCAGAAAGTCACCTGTTCGATACAGGTCCACGCTGGGTAAGCGCAGTGGCAACCGCAGAACGTATCTTCGAGACGGAGAAGATGCTGCCCATTCCCGCTCTGCTACACTGTTTCTGATCAACCGTCTATCGGTACTGGTATCTTATGAGACCTGATAAAAAGGGACGTACTATTCTACTTCCACAGCAATAGAATCGGTACGCGCTTCGTGGGTGGACTCCATTCCATTCCCCCAGTGGTTGTCTGACAGCGTGGTCTCCATCCCAGAGCAAGCAATGCCCATAATAATAGGACTTTCCATATAAAAATAAGATTATTATCATAAAGTTCCAAAATGTCGTCCCGTTTTCAACGATAACAAAATGGCTACCTGAGTCACGAACCTTGACCTAGGGGAAAATCGATAGGGTGAAAAGCCTCGGAATCGTTGACTCATTCTCTTTACGCTGTTGAGTGTGGATTAGCACTAACTCGAAAAATCCGTCGATCCCCAGCCTAAACACGCTGGTGTTATCATGAGGATATCACTAGCGCGAAACTTTGACACTCATATATTTAAACATTTTATGACAAACAAAAATATACAAATATAATATTATAAGTTCCTGTATATAATACTATAAGTTCAGTTCTGTTCCGCAGTTTGCTTATAAAATAAATTTTGATAGTAATTTTACTGCCTCTTTCACTCTCAAATCGGGACAACAATTCGAACACTGCTTTATAGCTGTAGAACTAGGTGAGAGTAAGGTACCCATGCAGACGACCTTCTTATGAAATCTACGCATAGGCGTATATAATGGGGGGTTTGGGTCGGTTGGACCGCGCCCACCCTAGGATGTTGGGCTACCGACTCGAAAAGTTGAGTATATTGAGTGTTGACTGCGTGAGTGGGTGCGTCATCCCATCGGCCATGGTATGTCAAGGGTCGCGTAAAATTCTTAATTAATCTACCACGTTGTAATTTTTGCTGTGAATTACCGGCAGAGTAGAACAGTGCCTTCCTGTGTGCCATGTGTTGTAAGAAGCGACTACGGTACCAGAACCGACAGATGGCGGTATATCCATCCGCGACAGTAACTCAAATGCATAGGGTGGGGATAGACAGCAGCAGTGTTAGCTGTCGCGAAAGCTTCGCTTTGCGATTGCTAACACGCTTGCCCAGCGCGTCAATTGTGGGCAAAATTCCCTCTTTCTTGGGGAGGCCAGCGGTTGATTTTTAATGTCTGCAACGATGATGAAGATGACGTTATAATTTATATACTAATTATCTATTTGATTACGATAAGAAGAAGCATTATAAACATTATAGTAATTTATACGTCTTATTTGGTCGACATCAGTCAGCCTGGAACCATGTCACAGTATATCAGTAATGAGGCGAATGGCAGGCGTTATTCTGATAAAGTTCTAGTGCAGAAGCAGAGTGCGCCACAGATAAAACGACCGAACTATTATATCAGTCCATAGGTCGATTAACCATGCAAAGTCAGAAACAGCATGACCTTAAGACTAACGAAGTGATAACGGACCACGCCTCCAAAGAGTGTTTCTCACGCTACTCAAGATTGTGACCTTGGAAACAAATGACTGATTACATAATTCTAGAATATACCATCTATGAATAAAAGGAGAAGCTAAGTGATTGACTGTCTTATCAACGTAGGGCTAAAACTGTAGGGATTAGAAAGGGTTTCCTGTTATAACGTAAAGAGCACTAAGAAAGGATTTTCCAAAATTCTCTACCTAATGAGGGGTAAAACGGGGATCAAACGTAGTATGAAACTTTGCTGTTTTTGAAGTTATTCGAAAGAAATTCAGTATACAAGTTCTTAATTGCAAGTCATAAGTGTATATATTTTTTTCGAAAATCTACCCTTAAGAGGGAAAAAGTTGGATATATAATATAGTTGGATAGTTATAATAAAACTTCTATAACTTATCTGGGGTGCAACCGCCGGTCGCTGCTAGTATTGTATAGCCTGTCCAGATTTTTATTTTGTAAACCTACCCTTAAGGAAAAAGGGGGAACAAATTTAGAATGAAAGCTCTATAACTTAACGCGGGTGTAACCGCCGGTCGCTGCTAGTGATACTATCTATAGCCTGCCCGCTTTATAAGAGAGAAAAAAACCCCTTAAAGGAGGTACAAATTTAGTGTGTAAGGCCGGGTGCAGGATCATTTTATCCCTATGAATCAGGAATGAGAAGATCCATAAAAAAACAAAGTTACCGATATAGCTTGCCAATTTACGATTAAGTTACAAACAAATCCAGCGGATTAACCAAGCCGTTCTCGAAGCTTGCACTTAAAATGAAAGAGAGAAAGAAAACAATAATACAATATAAACAATAACACGTAGAGAAAAAAAGAGGTTGCAAAAAGCGGAGAATGCGAAACGAGATGAGAAAATGACGGTCAATAATGTGCCTGCCTCATCATAAACTACGGAGGAATCGCGTATGAATCCACTGCAGCGCTGGTCTTCAGACAGGACATCATACTTAGCAACATAAACTTTAATTTACATAGATAATCTTTATATGTCCACCAATATAGTGGACAGACGATCAGACTAAATCGCGCTGGACGCAAGAAGAACTGGTCCTATTGGAGATCACTTGGGAAGGCTTATGTCCAGCAGTAGGCGTCCTACATCTGATATGATCATGGTATTGAATAGACGTGTTCCTCCGGGATGAACTTCTAAAGTGCTGAACCGATATAATTGTTTTACTTACTTATCGAATAGTTTATATCTCAATGTATACCGACCTTTGGATCAACTAGCAGAATATATCATTTAAGTTCATTAAATAAAATAAATTCGGTGTTCCGTCAAATTTATGTCGATCCATCCTTACACGTGGCAAGCACATTAGATTCGCCATTATGTTCTACACGTGTTTCCGTGACAAGATTTACAGACTAAGATTAACAATTAAAACGGTTTCAGTAATTAAGGTTTTGTAGGTTCAGGATGTGCATAACAGCGGTTACATCTTTTGGGGACCGGTAGAATAGAATAGTACCTCCTACCTTTTTTTTAGGTATCGTAAGAATCGCGTTCGATGATTTATTAGATGGAATAAACTTTCAAGTATGAATTTATTCATTTATTTCCATAATCCATGTTACACACAAAACCAATTCGGATAAATTGTAACATGAAGTAGACCTCGTGCAAAAGTCATGTGTAATGGTACCTTTCGCACCTATTTCTACCGCCAAATATTTCTACAGCAGTGTTTGTATTGCTGTGTACCGGTTTAAAGGGTGCGAGAGGTAGTGAAATTTTAAGGCAATGTGCTATAATATCTTCAAGTCACAATGTTGCCAACGCGCTAGAAACATCATAATGATATCACGAGTCTACAGGCTGCTGTGACGCTTGCTATCACGCGAATTGTGATTGTTCGTCAACTTGGTCTAATAAAAAAAAGAATTTACAATAGAACCATTTTAAGCAATTCAAGCAAGAGGCGATTTCTTTTGCACGTCGACACAACTGTGTCAAATCTGCCTGCGTCTTCCACCATATTAAATACACTTACATTTCATATAACTGCATGTAATTTTAAACTTCAAATTTCGGTTGTAACAATCAAGAAAGAGAGACGTCTTAACAGGATGTCTTCAGTATTGAAAGTTGGGATGAAACATCTAGTTCCTCAGTTTTTCCGAGCATTTATGAAACTGTAAAGGGTAAATACAGATAATTAATAAGTGTGTGTCAGAAAAGACGATGTCGCTTCGCAAAGGATGTTATGTAGAGCAAAGTTTGGTAAACTTGGGGTTCTTGTTTTTTTTAAGTATATACGTGTATCAGTTTACATATGGACGTATTTTTATATAAATAAATTCCCACGACATCTCATATATTGACCTGAATCCGTGATAAGTCGCTTTAAGCACTTGTGTTAGGACATCAAACAACAGAGGAATCACAAATATGCTACTTAAATATATATATTTGACACGCAGAAACAGAATTAACATAAATATCATCATATAAATATTTGTCCTAGGTGGGGATCGAATCCACGACCTTTGGCGCACAAGACAGAATCACTTCTAACTGCGCCATCGGGCCAGTCGTATTGCACACGTGTATAAAATGTTTACAGAAAACATAATACGTAATTAACCTTTAAGTAATTCTAATAACTCGTTCGACGAACTCGCAAATGTTTAACCTCTGTTCAAAAGATTTATCTTGGTGCTTATACGAGTTTTATCTCCCTGCGTGGGTTTATCACAATAAATATATTGTAATTATTTTGTATAGGGTTCATAGGTCATGTAAAATTATATGTAATAGTACCAAAATACACAGAACATAAAAATAAAAAATAAATACATTACCACAACATCTATATATAGATAAGTCGCTAAAAGCACTTGTGTTACGGGCATCAGACAACCGAGGAATCACAAATATACTACTCAAATACATATATTAACCAGACGTAGAACTAACATAAATATCAACATATTTGTGGGAATCGAATCAACGACCTTTCGGCCACCTGCGTCAGCTATATCAGTATTTAAGCTACCCTGTTACGGATGGATATGCCGCCATCGGCTCCGATAAATCAGTTTGGTAGATGGTACTCTCCGGTTTCCCAGAGTAATGGGTTGTTAATGTTTTATAGGGACGTATGGATGTATTTTGGTCTTTGATACCAGAATCGGTGATCAGGTGTGAATGAATTTAGACACAGATATAGATTTTACACTGGAATAGTTAATATAATCATCCAGAAAAAAATTGCAGTGCCCGTGGGATAGAATAATAATAATTCACACCACATCTCGCTTATTGACCTGACTTGGAGATAAAGTTGTAATAAAGCACTTGTGTAACGACAACAAAGGAATTATAAATATTGCATATTATAACACCCAGACTCAGAACAAACACAAATCGGTGTCACGGCCATTGAGATTATATTATTTTTTACTGTTGTAGTCTAGAGACAGTGCTATTGTTCAAGCAAGTATTCCTAAAGAATTAAATTTTAATAGAGATCACGTGGGTAAAGTCGCCAGAGGGAACTAGTGTCATTATCAAGGTGTTAATTCAAAAGGTATTAATTCCCAAATAAGATAAATGAAAAATATAAATGATTAATGAAATATTTTCAGGAAATGTCGAAAATCTACATAATCTACAGATTAAGTCGAAGATAATAATATTTTCCGCTTTATTTCGATACGAGTTTATATTTCGCAATTGTAAAGATAATTTGCCAATTAATTATCACGGTAGAGGTACTTAGATAAGTACAGCGAAGTAATGATTATTATTTTATAATTAGCTACACGGAATTGACTATAATTGCTAGCACATTAACAACGTCCCTTGTTAACTAATTATCTGTCTGTATGTCTATCCCTATGTATGCTTAGATCTATAAACAACGCAGCAGATTTTGATGCGGTTTTCATATCATCATACCAGATATGGCCACGAGGGCGGAGGTGGCTAGCAGTATCCGCGTCGCAAAAGCTACTCTGCGAATTCCAACACGCTTGCTCAGCACGACAATTATGGGCAAATCCCCCCTTTTTGGGGAGGCCTACAGCCAGCAGTGGAGTTACAATGGCTGGTATAATGAATTATTATTTTAGTTTCACCTTTAAAACAATAACAGGATAATAATATCTATTATAATACCTTTAAATATTACCTGTTTGTTGTCAAGTTTCAGGAATTCCTTGGAATTCTTGGACATTTATCTTTTACTCGGAAACCAATGCCGACCTAAATATTAGTTGTTGCTAACTCATTTTTATCAATCTGATAATGAAGTCAATTAATTTATATATTATTATTATCTACTTATTGCCGTACCGGCAAAGTAGAATAGTACCTTTCTCTGTACCAGGTGTTTAAGGCGACTGAGGAACCAGAATTGACAGAAGGCGGTATATCCATCCGATGGTGTAGCTCAAATGCACCGGGCGGGGAGGGACAGCAGCATCTCCGTCTCGAAACCTGCAATTTGCTATTGCCGACACGCGCGCCCAGCGCGTCAATTAATATCCAGCGGTGGACTTCCAATAGGTAATATGATATTGATAATAATCTACTTATAAATTTAAACGTACGCGAAACGATTTTGCTACTTATATATTCAATTAAAATCCTTACTAATATAACAAAAGTGAAAGTAACTCTGTCTGTCTGTCTGTCACGGTTTCCCGCTTAAACCTCTCAACAGATTTTGATGAAATTTGGCACAGACAATCTTTAGACCCTGAGAAAGGACAGATCCTATTTTTTTATTCGAAATAAGGAGTCGAAAAGGGAGATGAAAAGTTATATGGAAGTATCGCTATTTTTAGAGATAGAAACTTGAAACTTATTTTTTAGGCCATTCATTCGATATAAATAAACATGACATTCAAAGTTTATATAAGTTAACTTATATAAAGAGGTATGGTACCCAAAAAAATAACTATTACACACGGACGAAATCGAAGTAAAGATAATACGAAATATTTTTTTCAGAGAAGACTACAATATACCCACCCGAACGAAGTCGGTTCCTTCCGCTAGTTATTAATACAATACCAGCATAAAAACATGTACACATCATCGTCATCCTCATCATATCAGCCATTAGACGTCCACTGCTGGACCTGCTGGAGAGGCCTCCTCAAGTAATCTCTAATAGGACCGGTTGTATATACACAAATAAACATATAATTACTACCCTCATGAAAACACGAGGCAATTCATAATATTGCGTGCTACACAGATAAGGCAATTGAAACCGGTTTATCCCGAACAATATTCGATAAAAACAACTTATTTATATATTATTGTGTAAGCCTATGTAAGTGTTTATATATTCTTTCATCATGATCCTCATATCAGCTATAGAAGTCTACTGCTTGACATAGGCCACCCTAAAAAGTGGGAATTTTGCCCATAATTGTCGCGCTGGGCAAGCGTGTTGGCAATCGCAGTTCTCGCGAAAGGAATGCTGCTGCCCATCGCCGCCCTGTGCATTTGAGTTGCACTGTTTCGGATGTATTTGCCGCCATATGTCGGTTCTGGTACCTATTTGTCACTTACGACACCTTGTACAGGGGGAAACACTACTCTGTCGGTACATGTCGGAAAATACTGTATCAGGCACACAAAATAGAAGAAGAATGTACGCATCATTAACTTAATTACGGTAACGACTCTAGGATGTTAGTGTATTCGAATATATATTTTAAAACCTGGAGCAGTAAGTATTCTATTTGAACGAAAAATGATTCAATTATCAAATTGAAAAAACATTATCAGGTCTTCTGCAAATACTTCCAGTATTTGTGGTTCAAAACAAAAGGGATTATTATTACTCATGAAACCACGCTGGTGATGCCATCGGCAGAGTAGAATCATACCTCCCTCTTTATTGACAATCAGTAGAGATTTGTACTGGTACAAACATGCAACGGTATATCCAACTGAAAAGGCGCAGCTCAAATGTAACAAAACGGGGATAGGCTGCAGCATTCCTGTCGCGAAGCTTCGCTCTGTGATTGCTATCACGCCTGCCCAGCACGGCAATTATGAGCGAAGTTTCCAATTGTCGGGAAGATTTGTGTCCAGCAAATGTTCTTCTGGGACTACTGTGGTAAAAAGTGTATACTTATCGTACCAGACCAGTAGATAGTTTCATTTTCAAAAAAGGCAATGCTCACCTACATTTAATTGCTTCGATCGTAAATACTATAGAGTTCATATATTTTTTGTTTATATCAAAATATGATTTTTTTATCTATAGGCGTGTAAATCAATTTACACTTAAGAGAAGTCTATATGCCTATTTTGATTTCAAGCTATCCACGTGGTAAATTTCATCAAAATCGGTTTACATTTCACGGTGTGAATTTGGAACAAACGAACAGATACCTACTTTCGATTTATCATAAATTAGTATAGATAGTCTTGACAACTTTTAATACATATACAATGCGTACTAGGTCCCTTTACCGGAATTAAAAGTAGTCTATATCCTTTTCTAGGTTTATAGCTATTATCAACGTTGCAAATTTTATCGAAATCGGTTCACCTGTCCAGGTGTAAAGGCGAAACAAACAGACAAGCGCTTTCGCATTTATCATAAGTTAGTATACGTTGTTTTGACAAGTCTCAATGTATATAGATCGCGTATTTGCGTCTGTTTTGGACACTTGCGTTTCAGTATCATAATAATATGTTTTTGTGTAAAATACAAGAATTTTAGCAAAAACATGTTTTTCGTTTTTATCACAATTCAATACACGCAACACTCATCTCAATATGTTTATCATTTCATAATATTTTGTGACGTTGGTAATTTCTTTTAAAGTATTCCCCGAATTTGAAATCGAATTTGAAATCGCGGGAATTATTTTTGCCGATATTATTTACAAGCCTATACATACAATGTTTGCGACTCGCAGCATTTATGGGCGGAGTGGTTGTTTAGTCAATTTTCGATACGTAGTATGAAGCAGAATTTCATGATTTTTGTTCCAGGAAGCTTAAGAAATTTATTGATGAATAATTATTATTACGTCTATATGAGAATTAATTTCTTTAAACCTAGTCTTAATACGACCCTCTTTTAGACCGCCAGTAAGCTTAGGGCTATCACGATAGATGCACCTACGAAAAGCACAATTATGAATTCTGCACTTAACAAAGTTTAGTAGTAGACTTTCTATTTTTTTCTTTAATACTCCTTTCAAATAAAGACACCCCGTCCGAGCATTTAAAGTATAATTTTAAATGATTGGTTCTTCCCCAGTACTAACGGGGCATTCACCTCGACTCGAAGGGAATTATTTGTTCATAAAATGACTGATATTACTCTTTAATTATAATTAAATATTGGTGCAATTCTTTCAGCTATCTGCGCACACAGTCAGAGGTTCGACCCTCAGAGAGTACAAACATTAATCTGATATACATTCAATTTAAGCATTATTTTAGCAATTCATCTTGTTTTCTGATATGTGTAACAATAGTTTTAAGCTACTTATCTCGGAGTCCGGTCGATACATAAAATGTTGTGTTGTTTATAATCAATATATTAATTATTTTAACCACCAAGTGGGAACTGTTTTTAATGATAAAATAAGGAAAAACCATTATTAATTTAATAATAAACCAACAACATACGAAAGATCTATAAGGAACCGCAGGACCGCGTTGGGCGGTAATCCTTTTGGCCAACCCTAGGCCATACTCGTGGTCCAGAGGCTGTTGATGAGTCCCTTATCGTCATGTAATTTTGCATCTGTGTTGTGAAAAGATTCAACAGAATTCGATTCAATCTTGTTACAGTAGAGTACAGAAAAAGTAGTCGGTTTATAACACAGCGGATAATTCTCATTATTTATTGTAAACAAAATAATCCAGGGGAGCGACAAACAAAGACATGCGACACGTCTAAACACGTCCGTTCCTCTCACACCGGTTTCTACTCGCACAAACTCTGACGTTTCGCGACCCTTGTTTCTTGCTTATTTCTCAAATTATTATTTTCGTATTTAATACAATGACGTATTCGCTACAATTCATTCAATCTGGTACCTGAAGTATTAAATATTTTATTGATTAAAAATAGTTTAATAGATCTCAGACTAAATTTCTTAGACGTCAATTCCAGCACCACCGGGAAAAAGGGCGAGGGCTGTTTAATGAGCGATTCTGTGTCCATTTAATATTTATGTATTTCAGTGAATTTGTGTAATTACGCATGTATTTTGATGACTACACCAGGTGACCACTGAAAATCAGTGTCATGGTATCACACTAATTCACACTATGATATTACGGCAATATGCTATGCTGAATTGGCCGCAATTTTGACACACATTGGTAATTTTGAAAAACCCAAATGCTGATGTTTTTATTACAACTTTTTGTACTTTTAAAGTTAATTTATAACATCGTTATTAAATTTTACTAATCGCATTAATTTGAAGTGATAATGATAGCATAATTAGCAAGTTAATTTTACTGTAGTTTTCACTTAAATGATTGTTTAATTTCGAGTGTAATCAAACCGAGATTCTGGTATTTGAAGTATTATACCTATCGGTTTTGAAAAATATCGACCATTATTGACAATAAATATATCTAAAGCTAAAAATTCCTTCAATTTATTATTACACCGGAAGCATCGCAGCGGAACTCCTTAAATTAATAAGTCCTTAAAGTATGCTATGGCCCTAAATCACACCGGCCTCCTCGAACCTCGAGACTAAAGTCAATAGAATCTCGAGTTCTACTATAGTCTAACTACTATGTTTTTAAAAGCAACACCGAGGTATCTTCATCATCATACCAGTCATAGAAAGTCCACTGCTAGGCCTTTCCAAGAAAGAAGGATTTTTGCCGCGCTTTGCAAGCGTTGCGTTGCAAGCAGCATGCCCTGTGCATTTGAGCTGCACTATTTCGAATGGATATTTACCTTAGTCGCCTCTTACGCCACTTGTTGCAGCTGGAGATAGTATTCTACTCTGCCGGTACCTCACGGCAAGCAGAGCTCACCGAGGTAGGTATATCCTTGCAAATTGCACTATAAACGTATATTTTCTATTCCTCGGAACACGCTATGTGCCTTACTTCTGAACGCCTGACATAAACAAATGAAAACGGCCCTTCGCACCCATCGTTCGGTAACAGAAGACGATCAATTGCCCTGATCAATAAGTATATAACGTGACAATTGCTCGCTTCGATACAGTCACAGAGCAACGATAACTCAATATCAGAGATCATTGTCCAACAACGTAAACATAGCATGGCACTCGATTGTGTTATGTAATCGATTAATTAACTATCAGCATCCATACTAATGTTATAAATATGACAGTATGTCTGTCTATTGGTTTGTTACGATATCACGGCTTAATTGTAAATGTTCCCGTGGGATGCGACAAAGCAAAGACGATGCGGACGAAGTTGAAAGGAAAAATAACTTCACTCTAAATCTCACACGTTGATCGGACTCTTTGATTGAGCTTCATGTACTTGTGTGCGGTTCACCACATAAATGATTGTCCGAGATGGAGATTGAACCCACAAACTCTAGCACATAAGACAGGGACTGAATCTGACTTAAAACTCAGGTTTTATTTGGAAAACAAATTAAATTTATGCAATATAATTGTACATTGACTCCTGTGTTTTACTGATCAAAGTGCAGAACTGCTGGTACTATGGAAATGTAAACACCGATGATTCATCAGACCACATGGTTCGGGCTTGACGGTAGGATGTATCTACAACGGATTTTCCTAACAAACAATAAGCAAATAGCTTTTTTTTGTTGGACCTCAAATATGTAATCTGCGTATGTGCAGCAATTAATAAAAATGTACACATCTTACTGATCATTGATGGTAGTTATAAATTCGCGCGGAGGTAATGTCCTTTAAGAGCATTGTCCCCTATAGTGTTGTTAACACGGTGATATGTCGTCGATTCGCGTTAACAGCCACATCATCACGTTGATTTGTTGTTATTTAAGAATGTAAAATGTCAACTCTATTACGAACCAATAAATGATTACATGGCTCGTCAAAGATAATAAGACCAGTACATTCATTAATGTTTTACAAGAATCAAGTCAATTTGCCCCAGTTTTCTGACAAAATTCGTAACAAACCGTATGTATACCTTCGAGGGAAATCACACCTCCAATTAAGTACGCTACCTAGACATCAATAGATACGTCAACCTTTCCAAATATTTATAAAACCCAAACCAACCCAATAAATAATATTCCATATAAAAACCCAACAATACACAATGGTATGTAAAACATCTCACACATCCCAAAGACATAAACATTTTCCTCGCCACGCGACATTTCATTTTCCCTAAACAAATTACGCCGGTCATTTTCCCAGCAACATAACACAGCTTGTTGAAGACTCGACTTGGAAAATGATATCAATTGGGTTTTAACTGATTAACTAGTAACTTAAAGCCAACTGTTGCAATATCACGTAACTAATCTAGTGTCCGCAAATATAACCCAATTTGAAGTTTTCAGTCTATTTCCTCCAACTAAAAACCCAAACTCTTGGGAATCCCGCACTGAGCGGATAAAGCATTCACACAAACAAGCATTGCAACACTGATAACCTTACTCACACTACAACACATCGGACTTACCCTTCTGTCGCCTATAACAGCGGGGAGGGGGAGATATCGATGCAATGGAAAAAGTAGTTATCAGAAAACACGTTGTGACCTGACTACAATCTAGGTTTGCGGAGAAATGCCCACACACACGCTTAACGTACAGATAGGTTAATCAGTTCGGTAAAACACACGCACACATTCGCACAGACGGATTTCCGAGGAATCGCGCGTTAGTAGTGGCCGAATGCCACGCACACACTGAAATAGATGCCACGAGCTAGCCGACAGTATAAAACTGGAATGCGTCACCAGCGAGCACATTCCTTCAGCAACGCTCGAAGCGAAACCACGTCTGGCCTGCGCGCGAACTTGTGAAATTATTGTGACATAAGTAACGCGACTTGGATTATCAGTTATCTGGATTGCATCAATTGTGTTAAGTGCAAGTGAATTTGTGAAAATTCGATCCCACGGGAAAGAAGTGTATAGAAATATTAGTGATCATTACAACATTAGGAGCATTAATATACCCAGCAAGATGTACAAGGAGTCAGTTGTGCCCGTAAAAACGGAGACTTTCAGTGGGATGGTGGCAAAAAGGTAATTATCCACTGTTGTGCAATATTAAGTAATATAATATTATGTTATTAAAACAAGACAATTTTACATTGTGTTAACAAAATAAAATCAAAGAGACTTTGGGATGTGAAATAAAAGGAAAATTAAAGACTCAGTTAAGTAATTAGTGCCAAAAAGTGTTACGCACCCAATTTAATAAGCATTAAGCTGATATTAGATCAGTGTAAATTGACCTAAAATCAATTAAGTTAATTACCTACAACTTTAAATAAACAAAATTTTAATCATTTTGGATGAATGTTGCATTGCACACGCAGTATTGACATGCGATCCGTCGACAAGACATCACAAACTTTAAATGCTTGAGTCAATCAATTAAAAATGAATTCTCTTCTTTACAGTCCCATCGGTCAATGTATCAAGACTGTGCTACTCAGAGCGTGTGTCGAGAAGAGACTGACAGTTGGACTTTTACCAGCTATTCAGTATTTATCGCAGAATTGCAATGGCGCCTTATTCTGCCTGACTGCAGAAGCACCGCCAGGAGACAGCGCTACTCACATGCAAGAAGTATTGTTACAGGCGTTTTGCGTTGAGAACGACATCTGTGTCATTAAGGTAATTAGATTACTATTCTTATAAATACCGTTTCTGTATCTTTTCAAAATCAAAATTACTTGTTATTACGAAATTCATTAAATATTAAGATTTCTATTTCAATTAAATTTTATGGCAATCATGCATTTTAATACCAGTTACTAATAATTTATTTTCTTTGTCATCAGGTTGACGCAGAATCCAAGTTGAAGAAATTGCTAGGGTGCTGCGACTCTGGGATGGACTTCAGCTGCGTTCTCGTTCACTACCCATACACGGACCCCTTCAGCGACAGCCAAGAGATCGACCTCTCGGTGCTGACAGAATCCGAAAGGGACCTCATTGAACACTGCGAAACAAACTGGGGATACTCTCAAATGCCAGTCATCAAACTGCCAGAGAAGTGAATTATTTGACGAAGATATTTTGGAAAAAAAATACTACCGACCCAACGGTTGTGCCGGCAGCTCGCCGGATATTTGTTGCTGCTTCGGCGTCTAACGCCATCTAGATTACGGTGCATGAACTAAGTTCATTGTTTGCCCAAAGGGCTTGTGAATATTGGTGGTTTAGTTTGGAGTATTGTAGTAATTCACGATATCGAGTCTTTCTTGGAAATGATTTGTGATTATTGTACTTTTCTATAAAGTTGTATCTAGGAAAAAAATGTTATCCCAAATAGGCACTGCCTTTTGTAATGTTAAATATATTTGATAAATATAAAATATATCGTCAATGTCTTCTAAAAAAATTAACAGAAAGTACCTTAAAATTGGTCTGTGCTGTAGTTAAATTTTTCATGTTAATTAACTGAATCATTAATTGATATTGTACAAATTTGTAATCTGAAACGGAAGTAGAGGCAAAGATATTTTGTACTTTTGTAAAAAGTTAAACTAACTTAGTATTATTCTGGAAAAAAATCAATAAAAATCTGTGGACTAATAAACTTGTTTGATATTTATGATCACCATTAATCACGTTAGTATTTTTTCTTTCAAGAAGTTAGTTCTAATAGGTATTAACATAATACTATATAGCTGTTTTAAAAAAAATATTCATACATATTTAATAAGACAATGTAATGGGTTTTGTAACTTTCTAACAGAGTAATATTCTTTCTAACAGGGAATTTCTGTTAGGCCTATAGACAAATTGTAGTTAAATTGGCAATTATACAAAGCCTATGAATAGCATTACTTCACAATTATCTTAATTATACCGTTTATTAAAGATTTTATGCTTAAAAGCAACGACAAGAAAAATTATATTTATCTGACATTACAAAGGACTTAAAATTATGCTACTAAATAATTCTTTAAAACGGTTCTCCACATGCTATCAAATTAACACGAACAATTATAATTATGTTATAACAACAACGGAGTGCTTTTATAGCTTTCTAAATAGCTTAATTTGTAGATAAATAAATTGATGTAATTATTTCAATTAAACGTCAAATTTACTCAAATACATACGTTACAACCTCTGCTTTATTATTTAAATTGTTCCCTTACATAGACGTTAATAAGTTTTTATTTATTTTGCAAATATAAGAATATTGCCGGTACATTCCGCGAATAAATGGAATATTAACAGTTCCTGAAGAGGTTCAGCATTTAATAAGTTTTCTTTAATTATTCAAAAATCATATAAAAATATCCAAATGTAAGATACTCATTACTATACTGTTATGACCGTCGGGTAAAACTGAAGATAAACTATATGGTTTACTTTGAGATAACTGAAGTATTAAATATTAGAAGTTCAGCTAATAAAGATGTGTCGGTCAAGAAAACATCTAATTAAAAAGATTAAAATGTTCACTGATAGTATTCACAAGTATAATACCAATGTAGACTTCAAGTATAATTTGACTTTTACTATAAATGAAGTATACTATTACAAGAGTTTTCAAGGGGACGGCGCGAACGCAGTCCCCACTAACAAAAATTACGCGCCCGAGTTATCCACATTAGGGATAATCGCAAGGGTCAACCCCCCCGCAGTGCAATGGAGGAGCCTCGCCCTGGGGGAACCGCCTTCATGATCACGGTATCCCCTACGCCAGGTAAGTATGCTCTACATAGATGGAATGGGGAGGGTCATTCGGCCGGCGAAAATCTTAACACCGCCATGTAGAAATCCCGTAGATTTCAACAGAGACATCTGTTACGTGCGTCAGGTACTAAATGGCTTAATATTTTCGGTTTGATTTGATCTAGACTAGCCCACAGAAGGTTGCATAGGAATGTAACTTCGTACTTTCTCTAAAGACTGAATGACTAATTCCACTGCACATTTTTAGTTAGCAAGTTGCCAAATTTTATATTTGTAGGAATACGGAACCACTATGAATTTAGATTCGATTAGATTTTCACGTTGACTTAGAATAACGATTTTTACAGCTTTATAAACTTAATAACTAGGTATACAAATCTTAATTTGATACATTTTCACGTTCTCGAGATAAAGGGTCTTGACAAACACACAACAAAATTATCCTACATTATAACTCTGGTATACTTAAGTACCCTTTTTTTTCTAAGGATACAGTTTATTATTTTTAGAGAAAAAAAAATAATCTCGTCTGAGAGAGATACTTTGAATACCATTTAGATAGGTACACGCTAGTATATATCTCAAATATGAAATATATCTACCACAACATATCAGCACACGAGATTATGATATACCGCGGGATCTATAGGTATATCCAAAACCACCGACTTGCTTATGAATATTCTGTCAGGGGTTGAAAGGCAGGTACACCTGCTCCTACTCCTACCCTAAATACGTCTATTTGATATTGACGTAAATAAGTCTTTTACTTTCGGTTTACTCTCAAAATCGGAACATAGAGTTTAGAGTTGTTCGCACCTATGCTCTTCATCTGAAACCCAATTATACCACTGGATAGCTGAAGGATCAAATAATTTATTACAATACTAGCGACCTGCTCCGGCTTCGCACAGGTGCAATGAGGATAAACAATAATTATATTTTGTGTCTCTTTATATGGTGTGCAATACTATACTCCATTATTTTGATCGATCTCGTCAGATTCAGCCAGCGTTTGCAATGTAATCGCAATAGAATGTGTTTATTTACGACATTACATAGGAAACCTCTAAATATATTAGTATTTATCTACTATATTATGCATCTATCTATAAATAAAAATCATTAAAATCCGTTCCGTAGTTTTAAAGCGGAGAGCCAGGTAAGTGACTGTTTATTACTGGGTAATGAAGCTAAAACAGATAAATCGCGCGCGGTGAAAGGGAAGGCGCCGCCATTTTGAAGTTATTTAACCGCATATCAAGATTTGCAACTTGTATAACTTTCGACTGAGAAGCTACGATGTTCGTTTAAGTGCCATCTGATGACTTCAAGATCTAAATTTGTTTACTATGAAATACTACAAGATAGCGCCTCTAAGATATGTCTCAGAGTAGAAAAATAAAGGAAATTACAGACAAAAGTTACGATACAACTGCTACGAAAAATCGGCCTAGGGCATAATTCTTTATTAATTTAATGTCTAATTAATAAATTATATTAATTATTCGGCTGGTTCAACTGAAGAATGAACTTATGATCTAAGCACAATCAGTAACCTGAACTACTTCATGTATTTATTACTCAAAGTTCAGCTAATAAAGAATTTCTTCAGTCAAGGAATCATCTAATTAAAGAGATTAAAATATTGACTGATAAAGTATAATACTATTAATGATAATATTTAGACCTTGAATTTAATTAATATCAATTTCAAGAAGTTTGAGGGGGACGGCGCGAACGCAGTCCCCACTAACAAAAATTACGCGCCCGAGTTATCCACATTAGGGATAATCGCAAGGGTCAACCCCCCCGCAGTGCAATGGAGGAGCCTCGCCCTGGGGGAACCGCCTTCATGATCACGGTATCCCCTACGCCAGGTAAGTATGCTTTACATAAATGGAATGGGGAGGGTCATTTGGCCGGCGAAAATCTTAACACCGCCATGTAGAAATCCCGTAGATTTCAACAGCGACATCTGTTACGTGCGTCGGGTACTACGTGGCTTTACATTTACAAGCGTTTCTCGGTGTTATTATCACACGGTGCTATGACACAATGGAATGATATTTAAAAGAATGTATTGCGTATATTTGATAGTGTTTTAGTATACACCAACATTAATCGTCGAAATATTCAAACACTAGATTATGAATTCAAGTCCTATGAGGAGAGTCTTCAACACTTCAAATTAAATCCACTTCAATGTCGACGGAAAGTACAAGACTTGATGACCTTCACTATATCAGAATTGGAATTCCCAACAGATCGTTACCAGGGAGTGCCTGTCGTCCGTTTGTTGTCCTATTACGCAATAACAATGTGTCTTGTCATAATCCAGTCTTCAGAGTGTGCCAAGAGTGTAACTCACATACGGCAGCGCGAGCTATGTGCCTGGCATTCATGGATCAACACTTAATAAGTAGAAAGTGGTCAGTGCTGTGTTTCCGTTTTGTGTGCCGAATACAAATAGTGAATAAAAGACCGACGCGACGACACCAAATTGATAATTCAGGGCCAGGTTTGTCCAACCAACCAATGGGATCCAACAGGATCGGATAGTTTGTACGGAAAAAATGGTATCACCCAATGCGGTGGGCAGGAAGGTTACAAGTGTCACGGGATCAAAGTGTGAAGAACGTAGTGGGGGCGGGATAAAAATAGTCATTATGTAGAAGTGCAAACTAGTGAAAATGTATTGATAGGTAAATTTTATTACAAACAAAACATTCAAATGATCGTACCATTTCACAGAAGTCAAAAAAGATAACGTCTATTTTTTTTAATAAATCAGATAAATTTAATAGTATAATGGGCAGTAAAACTTTTGTTTTAAATAAACTTATGTATTATTCTTTTTCTTCTCTATCTTTGGTATTTAGAAGCAGAGTTGTATTTTATATGGAAAATAATAATATTCTTTTATTTTACACAATATTTATATACAATCAAATTAAACCTAAGTTGCAGTTGCATGCTGCATTTTTTTTATGCAATGAAAAAAAGAGTTTTGATTGTTATTTTGGATACAGGTCCAGAACAAAGTTAATATTTGGTTAATCAGTTTCATTTAATGTCGCTCGAGCCATTCCTCGAGAACAAAAACAACGCCTCTTTCCCCAATCATGATACTTGGAGCGTTAGTGTTGCCTCGAATGACGACCGGCATTATAGAGGAATCGATTACTCTCAGTCCTTTAATGCCGTACACTCTCAGTTTTGGATCTACTACTGCTTTTCTGTCAGTTTCCGGACCCATTTTGCAAGCTCCTGCAGGATGATATGGGGACGAAGTATATGACTTTGCCAAGCATATTGTATATTCATCGGTACCCCATTCATAATGCTTGCATGCTTGTAAAGGAGTTCTCACGAAATACGCTCCCCTAGATTTGAAAGCCTCGGTGTGTTCTAAGGACAGTAGAAACCTAACTCCTCTTACAATCGGTAAGAAATCTCTGGGATCGTCAAAGTAATTTGCGAATATTAAAGGTGGTCCGTAAGGGTCGGTAGCGTTTAATAAAATTCTCCCTCTGCTTATTGGGACTATATTTTCCGTTCGAGGTAATATACCGTTGTAGAAGGCAGTGGGCAATATCGCTACAGCATCAGCGACTGTTGGTTCTCTAAGGAAATCTTCCCAATTGATTCCATTCATTTGGAATTGAATATCTGGTGCTGGTAAATGGGGTTCAGTTCTTAAAAACGATA
The DNA here is from genome assembly GCA_020976665.1 of Heortia vitessoides. NCBI lineage: Eukaryota > Metazoa > Arthropoda > Insecta > Lepidoptera > Crambidae > Heortia > Heortia vitessoides. The sequence continues at coordinate 13,647,349 of JACJUM010002768.1, forward strand.
TAGTATTCACTGGGCCGTTACCTGACAAAGGGCCTTTCTTGTATTCCATGTGTTTATGATGATAAACGGACTCCAATATTTCTTGTTGGCTGACAGTAGTAGCTGTTTTGTTAGGTAGTGCGATTACATACCCGTTAAATGTAACGTGATCGTGCAAGTTCTCTCCCACGTGTAAATCTTTAACAACCTTAATGCGCAGGTCTTCCAGATGTTCCTTTGGGCCTATACCAGAGAGCATAAGCAATTTAGGAGAATTAACAGCACCTGAGCTCACGATGACTTCTTTCCTTGCTGATGCTGTACAGATCTTTCCATTTCTAATGTAACGTACACCATAGGCTTGTTTGTGTTCGTCTATTAGTACTTTTATAACTTCTGTATTGGGTCTGACTGTTAGGTTCTTCCTTCTATATCTTATAGGTTGAATGAACGCGGAATTAGCAGAGACTCTTTGCCCATCTTTGACGAAAGCTTGCGCCTGCATTGTGCCTTCTTGTTGGGCTCCATTATAGTCCACCAAAGGCAAGCCCGCTTGGTGGAAAGCTTCTGTCATCATGATTGAAGGTTCATCGATGTAGGAATATCTAGAGACGTATTGTTCCCCATCAACACCATGATACTTCCTATTCAATGCCTCTAGATTCAAATTGTGCTCTGATTTCTTGAAGTATGGCAACACCTTTAGGAATAATGGGGGTTATTGAAAATGTCATGTATTGAAAATTTGCTATAAACTTAAGTGCGATAATACTTACATCTTTGTAACTCCACCCTTCATTGCCCATACCTGCCCAATTGTTGTAATCTAGACTATTTCCTCTGATGTAGGACATGGTATTGATGGAACTGGAACCTCCAACGGTCTTGCCACTGAATGTAGATTTGAATGATAAATAATAAACATAACAATTTAAAAAAATCTAATCATCACCATCTTAGCGTAACAACAGAAAACATATTTAAAAAGATGTAAACATTTAATTACATCACTGATTGATAAATTTGTAAGTGGCCAAAAATAGTTACATATTAATATAAATCAGTAATTGCATCAAACAAGGCAATAAATCATTGTAACAACATTGTAATTATAAATACTGTGTTATCACTAAATTGCCAATATAAAAAGGAAACTCGAAATAATGGAGGCCAAAACGATCGGTTTTGTAAATCCTTCCGTTCGTTGTAAATTGTGGGCAATTTGCGTTACCATACGCAATAAGGTAAGCAATCATCTTTATTGTGATACCTTCTTTTAGAGGTTTTATCTAATGTAAACCGTATCGCAGCGGGTATTCCAACGTGTGTCGCTACCCGGATCAACCTGAGCCGTATACCGTATACCGCACTTAATCTCTCAGATGCCGAAAACTAGAGAAGTGGACCTATCGCACTGTCGGTTGCTCAATTTTTCTCGCTAACAGGTAGACGACCCCCTTCCTCCCGCCGACTCGGAGGCGTGCAATGCGAGAATCCAACACCAAGAAGCTAAGTAAGGTTCGGAGCTTATATATTAAGTCACATTACCTAGTAATGTCACTGGCGTTCTATTTGAATATCGTACAGAATGTTGCTAATGCAAGCGTCAAATGTTGCAAAAATTACCGTGGCCAAGCGCATTGTTGACCTGGTCGGGCGAGGCAGCTTTTTCCATTCGGTTGGGTCAAGTAGTTCCAATCGATATTGGAGCCTGGCAGAGCTTTACAGAGGCCTGGTACTAGGGTCACGTCCGGCTGCTCTGGCCCAGCTTCGAGGAGTAGTACCTGGACAAGGAATTGTCAGCTTGGAACTCCTCTCCTATATGAGAAATTTTGTAATGGCCAATGGATGTTTGTGATGAATCTTTTAGTATGATCATACACGAAATACGTAATTAATATAAACTATCGGAGAAAATTCTTTCGATTTTATATATATATGCACGCAGACTAAAACGCGATTTTTAATGTTTATAGTTTTTTTAACACGCACTTCTGTAAACGACGAAAGTTTGGGCAACATGAAATGTATATCAGTTAGCGAAATTATTCATTTTAAAACCTTTAGGAAGCACTTAGTTTTTCTTTCAAAGGGAGTGAAAATATTATAACCATACTCGCCAAGATACGTCTGTTCGTATAATTTGGTCACCAACATCCTGTTTGTAGGTTGACCCAATTTTTATGAAATTGACATGTGGATTTTTAGATCGATAGATTAAACCCTAAGTAAAGGCGTAGTTTACCTTCGATCCAGATCCATTATTCGTATCAAGTTTGTGCAGACCACGACATGAAGTGAAGCCCACGCGTAAGGATTCGTGGCATAAAGCGACTTAGCAAAAAAGACAGAAATTAGTAGATAATGTGTTTTTAGTGTTCAATCGATAATTTCGCTTGATAATTTCATTATCTCACCTTCCAATGGGCTACAGCAGACAGTCTGTTAGCCACCACGCACCCAGCCGACCCGGCACCAACTATTATAAAATCGAATTCTTCATCAGCACAACCGTGTTCGTTCTCATGATTATACAAATTGTCAACAATCCTCTCATTTTGCGCTTCGCGCTCGTCGTATCCAAGCTTCTCTTGGATCCTTCGATCTTTCGAATCCCCGTACAGTCGAACGACAAGGTTCAAATAAACGTATCCGAAGTAAGAACAAGCCGACACTTGAGTGTGCGCAGGACATACTTCTGCCAAATCCAACGGTTGCCACATCATTTTGGAACTAAAATGTTATAAATCCGGTCACATTTAATTTTTATTGATAGTGAAAACTTGCGTTAAGATTTCACGTAGCTGAAGCATGCACACGCATTGAAAATTCAGTAGAAACCGCTTATAATGACATCGAGGGGAAACGAGAAAAATGTTCTTTGAACAACTTTGTTAATGTCTGAGAACTGGAATTAAACTATAATAAATAAAGTTAGCATAAAGTCTCTGTATTTGAATCAATGCAAGAAGTTATTTTATTTGACTTTGTTTTAAAGGTTTTTAATTAAAAACAAACTCCACTTTGTAAGTATCAATCAATATGAAACGTTCGGTCAATAAAAGCGGGGGCATAATGAATGGATTCTACAGAGATTATAGTAACGCGAATATATCCCACAAAAAGGCAGATTTTAACGCTTTTTATTTGAAAAATATTTTTTGGTAAATAATTAAAAATATTCACATTAATTTCCTAATACAATAACGGAATTCGAACAACCTATAAGCCCGTGAGCTCTGGGTCGAATGACCGTAACATTTTACGGAAAACGAGCAAATCAACTGTTTCCTTTCCTAAATAATGCACGTGCGTGAAGGATGATTAATCACTCTTTTTATTAATTACTCTTTAATAGTTCTAAATCAGTCTTTCTGAAACGAAACATCCATTGGGGGCGTTTGAGACCTAGAGGGAGGCGTTATAGGGCCCAGAAAAAATAGGGGGCGTTGATGTGGGTTAGGGGGGCGATGTATGATTTGTAATTTCATTTCCTTTATATAGTGTTTTAAAGTTCACTAAAATTAAAACCTTCCTCCAACACAATAACGGATAATTAGTTTATATTTCTGCCTTGTAGGATGATATAAGAACTTATAATACTTAACATAGATTTATCATAGTCCGTACACCGTACGCAGTTAAAATTGTAAAGTTTCTGCGAAATTTAGAGACAGACACGAAAGGATAATCCGTATTTAAAGCACTGAAAAAGTTTTGTGATGAAAAAAGAATTCCGACGAAGAATATTATACTAGGTGCCACAGATTGTGTCAAAATATATATGTACATACATATAACTCATATAAACGAGCTTCTACAGTTCTGATAAGCTAATATAAATAGATAGTTTAGCTTTTTTTTTTGTGGGTAGGCAGATATTTAACACATTGTGCTCCTAATTTATTCTCTAGTTTTTATTTAAATAAAATCATATTTATGCACAAAGACTGTGCTCAGAATAATAGTTGAAGCACAAATCATAGCATAGATTATAGTGGGCATTCCCCATGCTAGTTTAATAATAGAATTGCACATACCTGCAGGTGACTACAAGATTTCATATTAAATTTTAATTTACAATTGCAATGGCAAGCTACACCGACTAATGCAGAGGATGACTGAATTTGAGCAGCATCTCGAAACTGCAAAATCTACATCACCTCAAGCCTGCAGCCTAACTCAGCTTAGTGCTGAGTTCATGGCATTCAAGGAACATACCTGGGGGATTTTGTCATCCATGAAGTTGCAGCTGTCTGAACTGACCAGGACTGTCGATGTGATTGAGATGAGGCACAGAAGAAAATTTCTGCTGTTGTCGGGGGTCACAGACAGTGAAAATGAAAATACTCGGCTGGTGGTATCCACAATCCTCCAGAAGCATCTGGGTCTCTCTCACATTTCACAATCCTCATTTAGTACCTGTCATCGGCTTGGAAGCGTAAGAAGCGTCCCATAATATTGCGTTTCACTGATACTGAGGAGAAATCAACTGTTTGGAAAAAGAAATCCTTACTAAAGGGTACTTCCTATGTTTTGTCAGAGTTTCTCACTCGGAGACGACAATCGCTCTTTATCAATATTCGTAACAGATTTGGTATCCATAACTCATGGACTTTAGACGGTAACATCTACGTCAAGGTCCCTGATGGGTCTAGACAGCGCGTTGCTTCACCGGAGGATTTGGAATCACTGGTGCTGAATTATTTGCCTCCATCTGATTCGGGTCCAACCGATGTCATGTCTGAGATAACCACTGCTGTGCCTGCAACCCAAAGCTCCGTGACAAACAAGCCTCTTCATTCAAGAAACAAGCGCCCGATGCGTGCAAAAAAAGCAGCTAACTTATAATCTGCTAAGTGCTGCTTTCGTTCTTGTGGTTTATGTTTGTAAATTTTTGTTGATGTGCATGGGATTTTTCTGTGATTAGGTTAATACAGCTATTATCTGGTTGTCTTAGTGTCATATGTTAACATTTTTTACTACCTCACATAAACAATTAAGTAGTTTGTTATTAATATAATATTACTTGTTATTGTTTCACTATTCTGTCATAGTGGAACTTTTTAAGTGGTTAAATTGTTATTTCTTTTCCGTTATTTTTGTATTATTATTTTTCTTTTTTTTTTGATAATTGTAATTAGTTCAATGTTCTATGTGCATCTGTATCAGTTCTCAGTTCTAATAGTCACCAAGCGGACAGTGCAATTCTATGCTTATAGCATTCTATTCTTTGTTCTGTAATTTATTGCTTTATCAATTGTTATTACTTTTTTATCATTATTTTTAATTTTTTTTTTAGTGTTAATCGTTATTATTTTTATAAACACATTATTTTAATTATTTAGTACATTTTCATATATATCCGATGTCAGATGACGTTTCACTTATTTCAACAAATGTTAGCAGTTCATCCGATTCATTTGATGACTCACTTGACTCCCACGTATTACTTTGTGATTGCCTTAAGTCGGTACTTTCAAGCTCTATAAACAGATTCAATATTTGTCACATTAATGCTCAAAGCATTCCTCAGCACTACACGGAACTTCTCACAAACTTTAGCTCTGATGTTGTCCACGCCTTACTTATTTCTGAAAGTTGGCTTAAGCCAGCTCTCCCTTCTACTTCTTATAGCCTTCCTGGATATATTCTTATAAGAAATGATTGCACTGGAAAAGGTGGAGGTGGGGTAGCTATATACCTGCGCAGCGATATTAGTTATAAAGTCATATGTATGTCTCCATCTCTTTACACATATTCTGTGGAATATATTTTTATGGAAGTATCAGTTGACGGTGCTAAGGTTGTTGTTGGGGTCGTATACTGTCCACCTTCTATAGACTACTTCACTCTTGAGTCTGTCCTTGAATCAATCTCTAGTGAGCACGCACACCATATAATCATGGGCGACTTTAATATAAATATGCTTAAATCCTCAGCTCGATCTTCTAAACTCCAATCCATCATTCAATCTACTGACTTTTCTCTTCTACCATCAAACCCAACTTACCACAATTTGAACTCCCTCATAGACCTAATGATTACCTCATCTCCTGACTTGGTTATTAAGCATGGCCAATTGCCAGCTCCTGGTTTCTCTAAACATGACCTTCTATTTATGAGTTACAAGTTAAAGCCACCTAGGGTCAAGCCTAGAATAAAATATCTGCGAAAAACTTTTGGAAAACTGGATATTGAAAAACTAAAACAGGATGCTGCGGAACTTGATTGGACAACATTAATGGAAGCGTCTTCCATTGATGACAAAGTTAACATTCTTAACTCTTCTGTGTTACAACTTTTTGACAAATACGCTCCTATTCTTCCGATTAGTCTTAAACGTCCGCCTGCTCCCTGGATTTCGAGTGATATTCGTAAAGCCATGGCTCAAAGAGACAGTGCATTTAGTAAGTTTAAAAAAGTCCGGTCTGATTTTAATTTAAATACATACAAAAGACTTCGAAATCGCTGTAATCAACTGGTAAGATCAGCCAAACGTAGATTTATTCACGACAATGTTCAATCATCATCTTCGGCAAACGTATGGAAGTTTTTGCATTCTCAGGGTCTCGGGAAGTCTTTAAACCCTCCCGATTCTTACTTTGTTATTTCCTCTCACGAGCTTAATAAACACTTCTCTTTAACTACCACACTAGATCCCGTTGTAAGATTGTCAACTATAACTTTAATCACTTCCTTGCCACGTCCGACAGCTAATGTGTTCAACTTTTCTCCTATAACCTTAGATGAGACTTTTAAAACTATTTCAGTTCTCAAATCCAATGCTGTTGGCTATGATGATTTGAGTCGCCGCATGATCTTTCTCTTACTTAACTTTATTGTACCACCATTGACCCACATTATCAATTTCTCCCTACAACATGGCTCCTTTCCTAGTATATGGCGCAAAGCCTATGTTATACCGGTTCCTAAAACACCTAACCCTACTTCTTCTCATCAATTTCGTCCCATCTCTATTTTGCTATATCTCTCTAAAATTATCGAGGCAGCTGTACACAAACAGCTCTCTAGCCATGTCTTACAAAACGCCTTTTAAGTCCCTTTCAATCCGGTTTTCGTACAGGACATAGCACTTCAACAGCTCTACTAAATATCCTGGATGATGTAAAAGTTGGAATGGAATAATCCCGCCTTACGGTCTTAATTCTGATTGATTTCTCCAACGCCTTCAACTCTATCAATCACGAAGTTCTCCTCTCTATTCTCTCTTACGTCGGGGTCTCTGATTCGGTTCGGGAATGGTTCGCATCCTACCTTCGAGAACGCCAGCAAGCGGTACGATGATTTGTCCCAGTGGGTGACAATTGATGCTGGTGTGCCGCAAGGTGGCATTCTCTCTCCGTTATTATTTTCCCTTTTCATAAACCTTGTCACCAAATCTATTGGCTGCTCTTATCATCTATACGCTGATGACCTTCAACTATACACCCAGGTAGAGTGCAATGACCTGGACAATGCCATTGCTCGGATTAATGCTGATTTGACCAACATCACAAACTGGTCACAAAAGTTTGGTGTCTCTGTGAACCCGTCTAAGACTCAAGCCATTATCTTGGGCAGCAAACGGCAATTGTCCAGTTTAAAAAATGTACCTGTAATTATTTTTAATAACGTGGTAGTGCCCTACAGCACATGCGTTAAGAATCTTAAAAATGAAATCAGCAGTAAGGTTACTAGAACGCTTCGTGCTCTCTATCGATAAAAATATTTTCTTCCTACTAAAACCAAAACCCTTCTTATTCAATTCTTGGTTTTACCCATAATTGACTATGGTGACGTGTGCTGCACTAATATCTCTCAAGAACTCCTTAATAAATTGGATCGTCTATTAAACAACTGTCTTCGTTTCATTTTCGGTTTGCGTATATACGATCATATTTCCCATTACCGTTCTCTTCTCGGCTGGCTTCCCATACGAGAACGTCGCAAAATTCGAGTTCTAACCACACTATTTTCAATACTTTTTGATCCGTACGCACCAATTTACTTAAAGGACAGATTCCAATTCCTATCTTCCTCTCACGAACGTAATAACGTATGACGTAAAAACGCATGTACGTAATAACCTGAAACGCTGTCTCCGTACTTTATTTACTGATGCTGCTTCTCTAACTTTAAAACCCTATTTGTGATGTACGTTATTTTATGTATATATATACATATATATATCATATGCATTTATTGCGTTTATTTATACAAATATGTATGCCACGTTTATTTATTTTGTATATATATTGCCTGCACCACTATATATATATTTTTTTTTTTCAGTTTTGTGTAATGGTTGACTGGGAGATAATGCCATATGGCATTAAGTCCGCCATTTGTACATTTTGTGCAATAAAGTTAAATAAATAAAAAAAAAAAAAATAGTTTATTTATAATGTAGCTGCTTCTATCACAAGAGATTTCGGGGGGTCAGCGCGAACGCAGTCCTCGCTACACAAAATAACGCGTCCGAGCTATCAACATGTGGGATAATCGCAAGGGTCAACCCCCCCGCAGAGCAATGGAGGAGTCTCACCTTGGAGGAATCGCCTTCATAATCACGAGGTCCTCTATGCTAGGTCTGTATGCTTTTCTTAGCTGGAATTGGGATAGTGATTCAGCCGGCAAAAATCTTACACCGCCATCTCGTAGATGTCCCGTAGACTTCAACAGCGTCATCTGTTACGTGCGTCGGGCGGGTACTAAATGGCTTAATCTTTACTAGCAGTATTATGTTCGAAATAAAAAATCAGAAATATACAAATAATCTACTTAGAATCGTTAATCGTTTTGAAACGACTTTTATTTCTGTGACTATCCGACAAGTGATCTTATTGAGGCGTAATAATACGATGTAGAAATGCCGTAGAATTTAACAGCGACATCTGTTAAGTGCGTCGAGTACCACTTGACTATTTGTTAAGAAAGTATTGGCTAGCACGCGACTTGCTTTGCCAACATTTTAAATCGAGAAATTAAAGAATTATTGTCAAGAACTTCAACAAATGTTTCCGCAGCGTAATAATGCGAAGATTCACCATAGATTGAAGAAAAACTTCTTGCGTTATTTATTAGTAAACCACTGTCTATTTTCAGTTGGCATTTTACATTAACGTTGTCACAAAATAAATACCTAGGGACGAATCTATCCTAAAGTTGGAATTATTACCTCTTTAAAAATAGCTACCAAAGTAGCTTTTCGTGCATCCAGGCTTTAAACACACCGATTATTTATTATACAGATTAAATTTCTATTTTGTCGAAAGTTCATTTAATTGTTTTTTTTTTCTATATTTTAATTTACATCATTATTATAAATCTGAAGCACTGATCTCAGTCCATGTCTCCAGGAAAGTTTCAGGGAAGTAGTTTATATTTTTAAGCAACTACCTATGGCAGTGGAGCATCAATAGTAATTGTTGCAAAAACTGGAAAACGGATTCCTTTAACGCGCTAATCTCACTTGCAGCTCTCACTCTCTTTATCACTTGCAGTGCCAGAGTGGAATAGTGACTTTGAAGGGTATACATAGTAGTTTTTCTCGATAAATGGACTATCCAACACGGAAAGAGTTTTCCAAATCGTTCCAGCTGTTCCTGTGGTTAGTGCGTTCAAACATACAAACTATTCACTTTCATAATTTACTATAAGCGCTACGCGTTTTCATCCGCGTTGTTGTAGAACAAACCTAGTATATATTAAGCTAGTCTCGTTATTGGGCCTATCGTGATGTTATATAGCCTATATCTTTCACCGGCAAATGGACTATCTGACACTGAAAGGATTTTTCAAATCTGAACAGCGGTTCCAGAGCTTAGCGCGTTTAAACAAACCTTTTAGCCGCGCTAGGCAAGCGTGGTGGCAATCGCAGAGTGAAGCTTCGCGACGGGAATTCTGCTGCTCATACCCGCCCTGTTGTATTTGAGCTACATTGCTTTGGATGGATGTATCGCCATCTGTCGGTTCTGTCGGCAATTCTCCGTCGCCTCTTTCAACACTATGCTGCTCTGCCCTTACCTTTGATATTATAAGAACAGAACTTCGTACTTTATTATAAGATTGATTAAAATTAATATATATATAAATATGATTCAACTGCAAATCCGCGGTTCGGACGGCTAAACAAATCGTGTCCTGCGAATTTTCCCCGCCCATATTATTTGCCTGCTTGTGGCAATTTTCAATGCGGCGATGTCTAACTGCGTGTTTCCCGACGCGTGGAAGGTTAGATATATATGAGGACGCGTTAGCTTGCTCAATTCTTTGGCCTAGTTATATGAGCGCCTCATTTTTTCACGATTGCGCGGGATCGTCTACGATAACGGCCTTATGACAGACGAACAGTTCAGCTTTCGCAACCGACACTCGTGCGTACATCAACTGCACCACCTCACGGAACATGTCCTTTCGCTCCTCAACGAAGGACGCCGACCGCAAGGGACGACGGCGTTGTTCTTTGACGTCGCGAAAGCTTTCGACAAAGTCTGGCATAACGGCCTTGTGTTCAAACTTCACTTTCAGGGAGTGCCTGACAGACTCATTGTCAAAGATTTCCTCTCAAACCGATCATTCGGGTATCGCGTCGAGGGTTCCTACTCCAGCAGACACCCCATATCAGCCGGCGTTCCCCAAGGATCCGTGGTCTCTCCACTGCTATTCGCGCTCTACGCGAACGATATGACGTCTGAGTAGTCCAGCAATAGGTTCGTCCGAAAAAAAAAATAAAAACTGCAAATGTAGCTTTTGATATTTTTTGTACGAGTATATCTTATATGACGAATCAAATTGGTAAATTTCATATTTATAGAACTACGGACTCTCTAAGTGCCCTATGAATGTTATTCCTTCGAGAATGTCGAAAGTCGACATCGCAATGTCTGCGGCATAAAACGATAGTTTTTATAACGTTAACTTAGATTACTGATTTGCTCACAAATTAAAAAGCTTAAATATGGTTTTAATTTTAACTTACATTTTTTCACGTCCTCGAGAAAAGGGGTCCTGACATATAGACATCCGTCATGTGCAATAAGGCCATGGAGTTAACGAATATTTCGGGGGGTCAGCGCGAACGCAGTCCCCACTACTAAAAATTACGCGTCCGAGCTATCCACATGAGGGACAATCGCAAGGGTCAAACCCCCCGTAGTGCTCGACGCGCTAAACGCGCGGTCGCGCCCGCAAAAAAAAAAAAGGGGCAGATCAATTATCACCGGACTGTCCACAGCCCGCGCCGGCCGCGCATCCCCCGACGAGGACGGCTGACTTGCTGTCTTGCTCACTTCTTCGGTATCCATGACTATTTTTGTCCGTGGGTACTTGGACAAAAAATAGTCATGGTATGTTCCGCTCAAATCTCGCGAGCCATTGCGGGCGCGACCGCGCTAAACGCGCGTCGTTGGTCGGGGCGCTGCTGGTCTGGGCACCGGCATGGGAGCGGGTGCGCGCGGAATGTTCTCTGCACGGGAGAGGGCGGATGTGGTCGCTTGAGGCTGGAAGGGGGGCGGGTTGCGATGTACCCCGCCACATCTTCAAAGTGCGGGTACACCGCCGCACGCAGCTTATCCAGGGCTAGCACTTGGATGTCGCTGTCTTCCCTCTCTTCTGACGTGTTGAGACCCTCTCTTCGCTTCCGAGGGTCGCGATTGGGCTTCGATTTGGGCTTGACTCCGAATTCCCTCAGGAACTCGGCCGCCGCGAGCAGCTGAGGGTGGGGGGGGCTTCCGTGGTTGGGCACGAAGCAGGGGGGGGGACGTAGCGTCCCAATGTCCTTGGTCTTGGTGGGCTTCTTAGGTATTGATAACAGTGGTGGCGAGGGTGGGCGTTCCGTCTCCACTCTGCCGCTGGCGCTTCGGGAGCGGCGCGCCGTTTCAGAGGGTGACGTCACTGGCACCGTTTTCTTGGGCCTGTCCTATTCGGGGTCGCCGGTCAAGGGGCGCTTCACCCCGCGTAGGGGGGGGGACGTAAAGCGGGATGTTGGCGACGATTTCGAACAGGGTCTCGTCGATCTCCAGCTTCTCGTTGGAGATGCCTAGTTCATATTCACGCAGGCGGCAGTAGGAGGCCATCCATCGGAGTAGCCCGTCCGACAGGGAGCGGGAAGCCTGCAGTCTCTGAACCAGGATCATGTCCCGGTACCAGGCGCTTGCTGGTGATAGTGGTCCCTTAAGAGAGATGGTGGGGGCTTTCTTGTTAAGTGGTGTCTTGAACCCACTTGGCGGGTTTGAGTCCGTCAAACACGGCGAAGGGGGCGCGGAAGTCGCCGGCGGGGGGTCGCCCTGGCAATAAAAATCAGCCCCGCCATGAGGCAGATCAGATGGACATTCCTGCTTGAACCGCCGAACCGAGAGGTTGTGCTCCGCTGCGCTGTCCGCCGCCTACCTGCGTCCGCGCGCCGTTCGCCCCATTGTTCGTCGCCATTGTTGTTCGTCGCCACTGTTCTTCGCCTTTGTTCGCAAGAGTCGTGGAAACAACGCAAGATAAAGCAAGAAGTCGAGAGTTGAAGTCCGAAATTTTTGCGATCGCTACAACCGCCGGCCCAACGTGATTTTAATCGCGGGGAGCCTGTAGTTGAGTGAGAACGAAAATAAGTTTCAGGTTCCACCCCCAACGCAATTTTCATTGCGACGGGCCCGTGGGATTCGAGTTAGACTAGATTTGCAAGACCACGATTTCAGTGGCAGGTTGCTGGATCCCTGCGGTGTTAACGAAAGCAAGCCGGGGCAACCTGTTTAAGCCCGTCCTCCCTCTTCAAGGGTTGGCAGTACAGAAGGGGCCGGGGTCCACGAGGCCTTGGGGGGACTCCTAGTCTCGCCCGGTCTGCTGCTCCCGCGTTAGGCGGCCTGCGTTTGGCCCTAGGCACACACCCTACGTGTCTGTTCAAGACCCGGAGGACCCACGTCACGCCGCCCTCACCCGATAAAATCGCTGCTCCGTAGTGGCCTAGGGATTAGGAACTCATCCCCTGGCGGGGGACTTACTAAATAAAACACACTAGCACACAAATAGGTACACACTCACACAACCCCACACAACTCATCGCCGGGTGCACTCCCACACTCGGCGAAATGGCAAATACGGATTCCGGACTCGCGGACTTCGCGGTCTTCGCGAAAGCCGCCAATCCGGAATTGTACGCGCAGTATCTGCGCCAGCGCGCCTCACGCGCCATACCCGCGACCGTCGCGCCGCACTTCCTCCGCTCGGAGCCTTCAGCCCCGGCCGGAATCGCGTCGTCACCGGCTTCACCGGACCCTCCGCCAAAAAGAGCCTCGCCTTCAGCCAGGCCCTCGCCGCGCCCTCAGCGCTCCCCGCGCTCCCCGCGCCCCGCCGCGTCCGTTCAATCGTCCGCGCCCGCGTCTCGACCGCAAAAAAAATCGCGTTCGCCGTCGCCGCCGTGCCCGGTCCGCCGCTCGCCGCGTCTCGCCCGCCGTCAGCGACAGAAGTCGCAATCGCGTTCGCGCTCGCGCTCTCCTCGCGGTTCCCCACGATTCTACTCACCGCGCTTTGTGTCGCGATCACCGGCCTCTTCGATGAGGTCTGAGTCTGGTTGGTTCCAGGATCGCAGGAGGATGGCCTCCGACTCCGAGATGGAATGCCGATTCGAGTCGGCATCTGAATCAGATGGTGCCGAGCGATCGGCGATAGCTAATGAGGACGGGTTCACAACCGTCGTAGGCAAACGGAGGAAAAGGAAGCCAATCCGCGACTCCCCCCCGCCACCCCCGAAGGCATCGAAGCGTCAAAATGACCCCCCGCGCCGTCCCGCGCCCGCACTCGCCTCCGCTAAGCCCGCGCCGCGCTCGGAGAAAACCCCGCCGCCGGTAATAATCCAGGACAAATCGTCCTGGAACCATTTGTCGACAGCCCTGCGCGACGAAAACATCACTTACAACAGGGCCACCGCTACCCAATTGGGAATTCGGGTGCAAGTCCCGACGGCCGACGCGCACCGTGCGCTTACGGCCTACCTCTTGTCGCTTAACGTAAGTTTTCATACTTACGCGCTCCCCGAGGAGCGAAAATTAAGAGTGATAATCCGTGGTATCCCGAAGGAGTTAGATACGGAAATAGTAGCTGCGGACCTAAGGGCCCAGAACCTACCGATTCAGGCGGTCCACCGCCTTCACCTAGGCCGTGGGCGAGCGTCTCCGTTAGACCTCGTCCTAGTAATCTTAGACCTTACCCCCGAGGGTAAGAAAATTTTTGACGTCCGCACGGTTTGCGGTCTCACCTCCCTCAGAGTGGAGGCTCCTAGGCAACGGGGCCAGATAGGGCAATGCCACCGCTGTCAACTCTACGGCCACTCGGCCTTCAGATGCTACGCACGCCCGAGGTGCGTTAAATACCTAGGGGACCACGGGACCGCTGAGTGCTCCCGCGCGCCAGGAACCCCGACACCCCCGGCTTGCGTCTTGTGCGGCGAGGCGGGACACACTGCGAACTATCGCGGTTGTCCCAAGGCGCCGCGCAGAGCGCCGAAGCCTGGTCGTCGGCCGGTTCAGGGATCGCGGGCCCCCTCTGGCCCCCAGTCCAAAAACTCGCGTTCGTTCGTAACTGACCTTCAGAACGATAGGCACTTCCCCGCGCTTCGCACCCGCGAGACAGAGGCAGCGCGCGCGCCCGCCGCAGTCAAAAATAACCCCGCGTGGGGCAAAACGGTAGAAAGAGCGCCAGCCTCTGTAGTCAAAAACAGTCCCCCCGCGAGGGGCAATGCAGTAGGGAGACCGTCAGCCGCGAAACCACCACCACCATTAGTTTCAACTCCGCGCTCGGCCCCGCCTCCGACCCAGCCCCCGATGGCTGGTCTAGGTTTCTCACCGGAGGACCTAGGCGAGCTAATGGCCTTCTCGGCCGGGGTCGCACCGTTCATAGAGGAGATACCGCTCCTCCTTAACAAATTCGCCGAAGCGAAAAGACTAAAATCCGCGGCCCAATCGCAGTGGGCACTAATGCAGGCGTCGTTAGAGCACCCGGCTCTAATCAAGACCCTGGCCTCCTTCGCGAAATCCAATTAATGACGATAGGGACGTCAGCGCGATATAAACCCCGCTCGCTTACGTTGGCGTTTTATAACGCCAATTGTATGAGCGATCAAAAAGCAGAGATTGCTAAATTCTTGTCCGATCACGACGTGGACGTCTTTCTAGTACAAGAGACCTTCCTAAAGCCCAGTAGGTGGACCCCTAACATAGCAAATTATGGAACCGTTAGGAACGACAGAGTCGGTCGCCCGGGCGGTGGGACTCTGATCTATTGTAAGCGGAACTTGCAATGTTGCCCGGTCGACCCCCCGCCCGCGCTCACAGACATCGAAGTCTCGGTTTGCCGTTTGGCGATGACCGGTCATCGCCCCGTCACCATAGTATCAGCGTATTTGTCCCCGCAGGGGAAGCTAACAGAGGCGGA
>JACJUM010002809.1:16776-33517 GCA_020976665.1 Heortia vitessoides
AACGGCCTTATGGCAGACGAACAGTTCGGCTTTCGCAACCGGCACTCATGTGTCCATCAACTCCACCGCCTCACGGAACATATCCTTTCGCGCCTCAACGAACGACGCCGACCGCAAGGGACGACGGCGTTGTTCTTTGACGTCGCGAAAGCCTTCGACAAAGTCTGGCACAACGGCCTAGTATTTAAACTCCATTTTCAGGGAGTGCCGGACAGACTATGTCTAATTATCAAAGATTTTCTCTCGAACCGATCGTTCAGGTATCGAGTCGAGGGTTCCTACTCCAGCAGACACCCCATCTCAGCCGGCGTCCCCCAAGGATCCGTGCTCTCTCCGATCCTATTCGCGCTCTATACGTGCGATATGCCCAGCTCTCCG
This sequence comes from Heortia vitessoides, assembly GCA_020976665.1. Classification (NCBI taxonomy): domain Eukaryota; kingdom Metazoa; phylum Arthropoda; class Insecta; order Lepidoptera; family Crambidae; genus Heortia; species Heortia vitessoides. Next base: position 17,155 of record JACJUM010002809.1, read on the forward strand.
GGCGTAGAGTTAGCCCTGTTCGCGGACGATACGGCCCTGTACGATGCGGGCCGTAATCGCGACCCCTCCCGTAGCTACAAACGCCTCCAACGCGCGGTGAATGTACTCGGCGAATGGTTTCGCAAGTGGCGTGTCGAAATAAACCCCGAGAAAAGTGCAGCCGTACATTTCTCGAGGTCAAGTCGACACGGCGCGAACGGCATGCGCCGCGAAGTGGGGGCGTTTAAACTATTCGATCGACCCATCCCCTGGGTTAACAAGGTCAAATATTTAGGTGTCACTCTGGATCGCGGAATGACGTTCGGACCTCACATAAAAATAGTCAGCAATAGGGCCGCCTACATTTTAGGTAGACTCAATTACTACATCGGCCGCGAAAGTAAGATGTCCCTCCGCCACAAGAGAACTATCTACAAGGCCTGTATCCGCACAGTAATGACTTACGCAAGCCCCGTGTTTGCTCACGCGGCCCCGTGTCATATTAAAACCCTTCAGGTGGTACAAAATAAATTCATGCGCAGGGCGACCGACGCCCCGTGGTACGTCCGCAACGTGAGCCTACATCACGATCTCGACCTTCCCACGATTCGCGAATACATGAAAGAAGCGTCGCGCCGTTTCTTCGATGGGGCCGTTAATCACCCCAACCCATTAATCTCCAAGGCCGCAAAATACGTCGCTCGGAAAAACGTCCACGCCCGATCTCGCAGACCGCGTCACGTCCTAGACGACCCGCCCGACAGCACAACCGCGAAAATCGCAGTCCTTTCTCGCCCTCTCACTGGCACCACAACACGATCACTTACACTACACATGCACTCGTACAACAGAGCGGTACACCGCGTTCGCCGGCGAACGCGTGAAGCCCCCACACCCACGAGCGCTAACCGACAGCCCTAGGGCTGTCGGGCTCAATCTGTCCGTCCTCTTTTGATTTGATTTAATTCATCCATAGTAACGACGGCGGCCGAGCCTAGGTCGAGCCTCTAGAGGCGCCCTCGGACACGCCGTCGGTCCCGCTTAAATCTCGCGAGCCCTTTGCGGCCATCTAGGTACAAAGTAGTAAGCCGCTCATTTTATGCGTGCTTAGTCATTGTTGCGTTTTTGTACGCTTGCGTATCTCTCTGCTGCTTATAATTTTTAAACGGTGCAACCGATTTTTTAGCCGTTTTCTGTTTATTATTAATTTAAGTCGTTTGTAAGTTATGCGCATACGCACATTTCGTTGAATCATTATCATTATTGAAATATATATTTTGTTCACTGATATAATTGGATTAGATAGTTAATTAAAAGATGAAGTGTCAAAGAAATTAAACTTTAATCCTATTTAAAAAATCTTTTAAAAATACATCCTTAACTATTATGATAAATAAAAATTAATAATCAATTATATGTTATTATTAAAAATATATAATAAAAAAAGTAAATTTAAAAAGATATTATTTTAAAGTATATACGTTTTGTACAACGGATCTATTTGAAAAATAATTAAACATAAAATGTTATACATAAGGTATTGAACTTAAGATAAATATCTAATAAGTGGGCCCGGAATGTCGGAACAGAAATTCTCGGCAGACAAACAGTAAAACAGCATGTTCATGATGATAAATAATGCAACGTACATATGCGGACGTCATCAAATGTATTTTCCATAGCAGTATTTATGCCTCATATATATCATATAATACTAGCTGACCCGGCGAACTTCGTACCGCCTTAGCGTAGCTTTGATGCACTACTTTATTTTGTATAGTTGACCTATCTTAGGTATGAGTACCTATTCAATTTAAACTGGAATCTATAATATCCTCCATATATAAATTAATCCCTATTTCCCTGGTCTCGCCATATCTGAAAAGGACCTAATTTTATTAAATACAAAACAAAATATATATTTTCATAATAGTGTTTATTCCATAGGATTCAATAATTCCACTTATATTTTTACAAATCGCTATTGAACAACTTGGCATTTTGAAGTAAATACTGAGCTTAACACCACGCGCGCTCTAGAAAACAACTAATAGCCTCTATACCCTTCACTGTTTCTCTCTATTCTAATGCTGCTGTTTCTTTAATCTAATGCTTTTTGGTACACTATATTTTTAGTTTTATGTTCTGGCGCGTAAATAAATAATGCTGATGGTTTTCCGACACGGGAATAACCAAATTGTAATATTATGTAGTCACCAAAAGTTACCAAAAATCGATATGAAGCTGTCAACTTACCGTAATTATCAAACAAAAGCGGTTATGGATGTGATGCCACAGATTACCACAGTTTTTTTTTTTTAACTGGCTTGGCTGTTCAGCCATTCGCCAATGACGCCAATGTCAAGTTAGGAAAACAGATACTACCACAGATTACTAAATAGGATATGCGAAATTTGTATAGGTTTACTATTTGTATTATTTTCAAAAAATTATAAAATAGTGCAATAGAATTTAATTAAGTAACCACGTTTCCGAACAAACTTAATTAAGTAACCACGTTTCCGAACAAACGATGCTCTTTTAATATAGTCTATGGCTGTGAATGACGTTGACATTCGTATAAAAAAAAAATGACATTCGTAACGCGCGTTTTTTAAAATATGCAAAATTAAATGTATACTTTTCAATATTTCTCAGAGATTTTCTTAATATTATTTTCCGTAAGAACCATCCTTGGACTTCCACAAACATTTAAAAAAAAGAATTATCGAAATCGGTTCAGCCGTTCACACGTGATGCCGTGACAACGCGAAACGGGTTTCATTTTTATATATATAGATATGAGGCATAAATACTGCCGGCCTCAATCGTGGAATCGTTTCTAGTTCTCGCAACAACCACGCTGTGGATGACATCTTAGTCGGTGGAGGGAGATACACCGGGAAACCTAAATAAATCTGTGACAGTTTTAGGGTCACTTCTAATACTATCCTCAACTTTCTCAATAAACTAATAAATAATAATGAGTTGCAGTGTTTAGTAAGCAAACGCAATTCAATCTTATTCAGAGGATTTCTTTGTTGTTTCTATTATGTCACATTACCCAGTAATATGACTGCCTCTCTCACCCTTTAAATCAGAACACAGCATTGCGATCACTGCTTTTTGGCGGTAGAAATATGTGAGAGTGAGGTACCAATGCAGACGACCTTTGTATGAAGATAACCTCATATTTCTCTTTTATTTTTAAATGTCCTTTACATATTTACTTTAAAATATGACAAAAATAGTGTATCACCTAAATAATATACAAATAGACTGGCTTTGATAATGAGTTGTTTACGTCGTTGATAAGAGTCTGCACTCGCGAGCTACATGCCAACAAAAGGGTACCGGTGACGCGCTACGAGTAGGCTTATCAGCCTTCCTCGAACACGACTAGAACAACATCATTTGAATTTAATGTTGTCTAGTGTCATAAGTCGCAGATGCAATCAATGCTGGAATACGTACGCTATGCAATTATAATTGAATAATGTATCATATCTATAATGTTATTTAGGCACTTTATTCAAACCTAATTTTCCCCCTGTCTGTCTTTTACTGTCCCTGCGGCCTCCCTTCAGTGCGCGCCGGGTCTCTGCCGCCTCCTTTCAGTGCGGGCCGGATCCCCACGACCTCCCTTCAGTGCGCGCCGGGTCTCTGCCGCCTCCCTTCAGTGCGAGCCGGATCCCCACGACCTCCCTTCAGTGCGCGCCGGGTCCCCGCGGCCTCCCTCCAGTGCGCACCGGGGCTCATGACCTCTTGTTGTTTGAACCAGACCCAAGCTTAAGACCATATAGAACTAAGTTTATTGCGGATTCGTTGCGCGAGCCACCAGAAAAGAATCTGCAGAAACCTGGTGATGAGAAAGATTCCATTAATACCCAGCGGCGAACCGCTAATACTCTTTAATGGAACCGAGACCTGCTTCGGCACAAACCAACCATCAGATATACTTTCATATCGATTCTTAAAATTGTCAAACCATTTGAATTTTGATTGCAATTGGATATATGAGCGGTGAGTTACATCAGACATCGATTAAATTGCGTAACTGTAGCTATCGTACTGAGGTACCAATGTTAATATTTAAAAACAAGAGGTCGGTCACTTAGTACAAAATCTCAAAAGAGTGAGTGAGAGTCTCTCTACACGTGCGAAGGTTTCAATTCGGTGCACGTTATGGTATCTATTCGGTAATAACGACAGGATTTTGAAAAATTGAATTCAGGAAGTAAACGCTCCCTAGTTATAGTAACATGACTACCAAATTACTAGATAATACTTATTATTAAAGAAATGAGCATGTAATTACCTCTTCAAGCAATTTCATATGCCTCCAAAAGGAGAGAAACGATTTCAAATACAACGCCAAAAATAATAACTTAATTCAACAAAAAGTTTAAGTACCAAAACTAGGTCTAGCCTGTTTTAAATGCACTTATGCTCTGTGTTGTGAAAGTAGGTGTGAATGTGTGTATGTATATAGTGTAACATGATACGAAGTTTACATATTTTATGTGTATAATAGATATAATATTATGTATCTAGAGTACAAAGAAAGCTTGAAGTTAAACTGTATATATAATATAAAATGATATAATATAATACAATAAATAGTAAATATAGGCCAGTCTAGCTTATTGTTAATAGCTTATTGTTATAATCCAGTGTTAAGGCTGGCCGCTTACTGTTGCTTTGTAATTGTGTTCGTTAATGTCATGTGAGTGTTCCTGCGATTGTGTAGATGGTTGTCTGGACCGTGCGCGACACGGCTGATGTGTGTTTGTGCCTTAATACACTTTCGTCTTCTACTATGGGAAATTGACAAAAATGTCATAGGATGATGATTATATCAGAAGATATGGTGGTCTTTCAAACTGGTACAGTGGTACTGCTGTATGACAGAATACCTAATCTTAGAGTTACCATAGCAATACTGTTAAACTTTTAATTAAAGAAAAATATTGTGTAAGAGCACACACACAGCGCACGCAGGTTGTCGCATGTTACGGATCGTGCAACACGTCTCTGCACGATCCTCGGTGTTATTATCTTGTCATCGTATCTCAATCAGATGTTTGGTTGGAGTGCGGCGGCGGTCGCGGTGGTATATAACAAGAGGCGCAGTGCCTCCGTCACTGTTAACCGCGCTCTCGGGACTCGCGCGCCTCTCCCGCGCGCGCCGGCGACTCGCTGCGTTTGTTGTATTTGTAAGTAGCACTGGTTAAGTAGAGCTATATAATTAAGGTTTAGTTACTTTAATTATGGCGGCCACGAGTTGTTATAGCCACAATTATTGCAAACCAACAATCGAGATAGCGATGATCCACTATTATAGACTTCGGAGACATTTTCAATATGGCATCGGTCGTTTTATGACTTTTCATTCCCGACGGACTGCTAAAGTAGTTGGAATACTCAAACCCGATCTGATAACCCCTCAGTTCGTCCACAAATTTCCGCATCGATTCTCGAGCTATATACTCGTGTATATGTCACACAGCGACCCAGAGGTGTGTCGGACCCCGTGTTGTTGTTAGCTAAGATTTACCTCATATAGTTTGTTTTTGGTCAATAGGTTAACCCTAAAATAACAAATATTGCAAAAACACATGACAGCGATGTGGAAATAAACTCCCAAAATGTATCATATTTCTCAGCAAACGTCGGCGGTAAGCTCGCGAGGGGCACTGCCAATATTCAAACTCGAGTGATAATACTCGAATGACAAAGTCAAGGGCTAGGAACTGTAATGACGCGAGACAAATGTAAAAAACTGTATGTGAAAACATTGACATAGACGACATTCATCTAGTCAAAGGACGTGCGGCGTCACAACCATACAGACACAACAGCGCTAGCAGCGGCGAGGTCACGCCGCCTGCGCCCGCGCATGTACTTAACTTCATTGAAGGTTTTCTTAATGCCATTATATCATTATGTTCTTCCTGTCATTTAGTGTACGTAATAAACTTTGATGTAAACAAGCAATGATAAAGAAGTAGTTTTGTAAATTATTGCTAGAGGTGGTCCTCTTATAACGATCATCTGCGTTGGTACTTCACTCTCACCTATTTCTACCGCTAAATAGCATTGTTCGCATTGAAATGTTCCGGTTACCCTTCAAGTAAGAGAGATAGTGAAATTACTGGGTAAATGTGACATAGTATCTTCAGTTCGCTGGGTTGGCGCGTCGCTAGTAATATCTTTGTGATGACACGAGTGACTATAGGCCGCGGTTATGTTCAATCAATATATGAAGTATCAAGCGGACCGTTTGCCTGTTCGCTGACTTCATAATATAGGAAAATAGTATTACAAGAATTATTTAGTCTGCTTTATTTAGATCTGATGTACTTGCGTTGATCATAATGGGTGCGGGACGTCCACTGGTGGATGTCGGCTGCTCGAGTCAAAGCTTGTATAATATATTAATGAAGTGTAAATCTAAATAAAATAAAAGCGAAATGAAACACTCGCTCAACACAAAATCTCTGAAACTATAAGTGCTAATAGTTTAAAATTTTGCGCAGTGGTTCCTTTGGTGTTCACTAAAACGGGATTTTGGAATATTTAATCTGGAAGGAGGTTTAAGGGTGTATCAATGTTTGTATCAAACTTTTATTCACTTATTTTATTACTAAAAACATCTTTTGTAATAAATTATTATTTTGAATTTACCCTTGTGAAAGGGTGTAAGTTTACTTAAAAAATACTTTCTTTATAAAGTAATCGACTCCAAACTCACATAGCACACTACTATCTACACTATATCACACTAATATTGTTAAGGGAAAAGATTTGTATTTTGGATGTAGCGCATAAACTTGAAAAGTACTGGACTGATTTTAATAATTCTTTTTTTTATGAAAAAGCTACATTACCATTGAGTAACATAGACTATATTTAGTACTAGATTACTCTAGAAATTCCTATTAAAACCAACCAAAGATGTAAAATCATTAGCCATAAAATGTCATTCATCGCATAAGCTACGAAAAATATTAATAATAGGACACAAAATTGTTTGACAATATGTCTAACTATTGTAGTTACGTCACTATAACTTTTTTACATGTAACAGATTGATAGAAATGCCGATCAAAAATCAGACCGTGTCAATACCATTTATAATTTTTATACAAATAAATAATTTGATATTCAATACTGTCTTAATACCCGATGATTACTTTTTGAATTATAGAAATCGGACATTCCATTCAAAAGATATCATGAAATTAAAATAAAAATACATGCCAGCGACCGCCGCTGTGCAGCGCATCGAGTAACTAAATCGACAAGAGCAATTGTATTTGGCACTTTCTCGAGTAAGATCTCCTGAAAATCAATACGCTTTGTTGCCACCTACAAATACCACAGCCAACGTATTGTACAGGGAGGCTTTAAGATAAGCATACATTTTTTTTCAAATTAGGGGTTCATGGTCGTTTTAATTAGCATGCTTATTATTTAAATATATGGACCTATTTTACACTTCCCGAACACGCCCGCACAATGTACATGCAGGAATATAACTAGTGTATTAAAAGGATCTCATCGGAATGGTATTGCGTTGTTGGTACACAGCCAAGGCGGCCAGTGAGTGAGCATGTCGCACGCGGTGGCGCGCGGCGCGCCCACGCCCGCGCAGCGCTACCTGGACGGCGAGCTGGCGGGGGCGGCGCAACCGCGCCTCCGCGCCGCTGCCCCCACCGCCACCAACGGCCCCACCGCCCCCGCCGCCCCCGCCTCCCCAATCAACGTGTCGCTGCCCGCGCTGATGCTGCACTGCCTGCGCAGAACTCCGCGCAGAGCGTTCATGGTCGGTGCTCGAAAGCATTTTCATTCTGTAATATATTAATTTATCGTGAAAATTAATATTTTAAGAACATGTTCCAACCTGGAATCGTTAGTCGGTCTAACTCCTCGTTATATATATATATATATAAGATAATAGGCTATATAACATCACGCTAGGACCAGTAACAGCTGAGCATAAATGATATTAGGTTTGTTCTACAAGATCACGCGGATGAAGCCGCGGAGCGCTGCTAGTGATAAATATTTCAAGATATGACTCTAAATGTATCAACAAAACAGCGACGAAGTACGAGCTGTACTTGAGGCGGGAGGCCGCTTGATGATGATTGGTGGTTCTATGATTGTGATCTAATAGTATTGTTCCTTTTTTATTTTAGTTTAAACATTTTACTGCGAGTTACAGAATGCATATCTGCTTGCTAAGTCTCAACAGTAAAGCTCTTATAGTTTCGGGGAGCAGTGTCTAAGGATTTGAATTTGTCTACTCGAGTAGATCTGTATGGCGATAAAAGCGGTGGCTTATCGGAGGAGGGGTAGACATGTTTAGTATCGTGGAGTAATCAGCGAGTATGAACATTGTCAGTTCCGTCATTGATAGTCCGATTGGTATTTGATGATAACAACATCACGCTGACACCACCACACCAATAGTTAGTAATGTTTATTAATTTAAGTCGTCCCTATCCAGATCAATGGCGCTACGGGTGAGCAGATCTCATGTCAGCAGATCCTCGAGCTGGCTATCCCTATCGCGCGCGCCCTGGCGTCCAAGGGACTGCAGGGGAGGCACGTCATGGCCCTGGTGCGAGACGACGAGCACGCGGCGGCGTTGTACTTCGGCATGATGTTCGCGGGCGCGGTGCCCATGCTGTGCGACCCCGCCGCCACCACACGTGCGTGACCGACCACCTCCGCCCACTTCTCTCCCCAGCATAACTAACCATACGTGTGCAGTATTACAGAGTCCCACGGTTAATCTTACATTAATTGAACTATGTTAATTGCTTCAGAAACACAAGCTATAAAACATATATTCACCTAATTACGTTAAAATAACAGCCCTCCATTTATGTGAATATAATGTAAAGCGAAGTACTTTATCGTAGATGAGATAGTCCACTACTTGACGTTGGTGGAGCCGCTGGTGGTGTTCTGCGAGCGGGCGGCGAGCGAGCGCGTGTCGGCCGCCGTGGACAGAACGATCACCGGAGCCGGCGCCGGCACCGGGCCGCCGGTCGTGCTGGTTGACACCGACCACCTGTTGCAGTTCGTCACCGGACATTCCGACTACATCGACCAATTTCAGTTTGTGTGCTTATCTATATATTACACACTATTTGTAATTTCAAAACAGCTTTTCATTAAATACGTTCATATATACGGTAGTTACATAAAAAATAAATTAACAAAGACGGATCCTGGGAACTCAGATTATTTTGTAGTGTCTGGCGCGAGGAGGCCGATGGGACCTCACATAAAACGGGCAAGTTGTGCCCGAAACGAAGAAAACTCAGAAAAAACAGTTTGACGACAATATGTTCCGTCTGGAACAAAAGATTGGTGATGTGAATATAACCAAACTAGACAAGCCGAGGCTTGGCAAATTGGCGAGGAGAAACGAGACTGTCTGGAAGGACGATTATGAAGCCAATTGTCTGCATAGGAAAAAGTTTAGAAAATGGAAGAAAAGTGTTATCAGCCAATGACAGTCTACTGCTAGCAAAATCTTCTTTGGACATAAGCCTTTTTCCCGAGTTGAAAAAAGATAGGAACACGGCGTTTTTTCTTTTGATCTAGGCTCTACGCAGCATAGAAAAGAAGTAAATGCAAATAAATAATATAAATGCAAATAAATAAATCTAAACACTCCTGCTTTGCCTAGCTTTTGTTGGACTCAAAAAATTTTAAGATTTTTAGTAAGAACGCAATGTTGACTAAAAACTCTGTAAGTATTATTACTATATTGTAATAAGAAGTATAATAAAAATAGTTAAGACTCAAGAAGCTAAAGCAGAAAGTGTAGATAGTGTAGTGTTGAGCAGACTATGCGAAAAACAATAATAAAGAAACAAACTTGAAATGTGTTCAGAAAATACAGAGCAAATCTAATTTATCTTTATTAGAAGATTATGGTTCAAGCAAGGAAAGTCTTTTGTCGATGTAGTACTTTAAATATATTTAAATTATTTAGTGTGAAATACATTATATCTGCTTTACTTTATATACTATAAAGGATTAGAGCAATTATTTTGTAAAGCATCAGTTTTTCTTGTATTTATATGTACCTACTAACTACTGTTTACTAGTTTGGTTATGAACGAGATGCCGTCACGGATTTTTTTTGTAATACTGTTTAAGATAATTATTTTCAACATGCAAAAACTAAGTAGACATTATTTTACCTACACTAAACTAAGCGCACACCATAACAGCTCGCAGATGCCAGATTTTTTCAGACTGTTTAAGCAGTTTGAAGCGGCTGAGCGGCCCATTGTCCTAATTATTATTATTGAAAAAAAATCGGATTGTAAAATAGTTAGATGACCCAAATAAATAAAAAAAACTATATCGAATATACACCGGACTCGTGACTGTCGAAAAATAAATAGTTAGCCTAGGTTTAAGTTTCATATCACGTTTAAGGGTCCCTGAGATGGAGCCCGATGCGGACATTCTACTACTGCCGACAAGTGGCTCCACGGGACTGCCCAAGGCCGCCATCCACACGAACAGCGCGCTGGTCATGACCCTGCCCGGATTGTGGTATGTACTGCGCTCCTAATCTGAGCATGATTTGCAAATTCGTTTATAAAAGCTAGACTTAGTATTTGAAAAATTAAATTGGAGAATATTTCAATTAATATTGATTCGTCGATCGTCTTCTGTCATTTGAAATAAATATTGACAATGACAATATGGCTGATGCATGAATATATTATGGCAGGGCTAACCACGCGCGGTTCCCGACGCCGACGGCGCGCGCGATGATCCTGACGACACCGCAGTGGAGCACCTTCACCATCCTGATGACCTCCTGCACTGTGTTCCAGATAACCCTGCTCATGTCGCCCAAGGTCCCCACCACTCAACATGTGCTGGAGATGATGCACACGCATAGGGTAATATTTCTTTGAAAAAACTTTTTGCTAATTTTACAGCTTCGGAGAATGTTATTTTAATACATTGTTTTGCTTGTTTTGTTAATACCATAGTACGAATATTGAATAGGTCATTCAGGTTTATATAAGGTTATCCCATTTGGCGGGCTGGCTACCAGGCGTCAACACAGGGCCCCTAAAACCTGAAAAACACTATTATAAATTGTCCTCATCCTAAAATCGTCTTCGTCTCCGCGCACAGTTGGACTGTTTACTATTATTCCGAACGTTTCCATTTTCAGCCAACCTGGGCGTTTTTCGGACCATCATTCGCTAAAGCGTTAGCGGACGCCGCCACTCATGACCACTTCTCCTCGTTGGAGACAGTGTTCACGCTCGGCTCGCCAGCCTCATCCGACATCGTTCAAGCCTTAAAGGTACGTAGGTACCGTATTTACAGCACTTTGTAAACGGCATCGTGATTAACATTTGAGCATATCCGTTTACTGGTGACAGCATCGTAGAGCGTTCCTTTACCTATATATATGTAAATGAAGTTCCAACAGACATACAGACGCGCGTACAGCCGTAACCACCATTAATATAAATATGACTCACTAAAAGGTAATTGAAACGGTTTGCATTGCAGTTTTTATTTGTATGTAGGAGTCTCAAAATTAAAAACAATTTTAATAAAACCAGAGATTGATGCTCAAAACATTTTACTAAATACGTGTGCGATGGTTTGTTAATGTTACATAACATACGATAACATGTTTTTAAAGTTTTCTATCCGAATAAGTACGCAAATCATGATACAATACTTTTTTTTTATTTACTACAAATATGTGACTTCCTCATAGTGCACACAGTTATTTAATCATAGTAGTCTATGATTGAATTAGGTCTTGAGGTATTTTGCGTTTTAATCTACTTATTTTGTTGTGGTTCTCCATTAATGGCCGCGCCAGAGTGTTTGGATGATATTCTATCCGTTCTTGTAGCATTTAGTATGGCGTTCGATTTCCTGCCTTAAAGTGGGTATATGGCCAGGTCATGGTGCTAAAGCTCGTTGGGCACGAACCAGGGAGCATTGGCTTAGAGCAATAATTTACGTTAATTTCGAAAGATGTATATATAATAACAGATATTAGATTTGGTATAGAATTGCTGCTGTTTTCTTCTAAAAGTGCGAATATGTATGTATTGGAGCATGATATCTACATAGATAAAATTTCCTTTTATGCAGGACAAAATGCCTCCGTCGGGCGCCGTGTGGGACGGGTACGGTATGACAGAACTGCAAGGATTCGTGGCCCTCTCCGACCCTGGAGCACCAGAAAATGGAAATAGATTGAAGGTTGACAACACTATGCATTATAAGGTCAGTAATATGTAGTAAGTCTCAGCTGAAGGATCCAAAAAACGGGACGGGCTGCTGCGGCGCGGGCCGTTGTGCATAGTTGCCGGAATATCCACACAACAATGAATTTGATCTCATCGCGTTCTTGCAATTGCATCTTCATCATCAAGATTTAAGCGTCACGTCCATTGTTGTTTCCGAGAAACCCATTTTTGCCGAGCTATGTGGTGACGAGCTGGTGGCAATGGCAGAGCAAAGTTTTTGCGAAGGAATTCTGCTGCTCATCCCAGGTTCTGTGCTATTTACTAAACTATTTCGGGCGGGTATAACTCTGGTCTAGGTCTGGTCAAGGTCCGTCGCGCCGACACATCAGTTGCCTCTTACGACATCTCTAACCGGGTAGGTAATATTCTACTGTGGTAAGACCCAACGGCGGTACCCAACGGCATGCGTTTTATTAATATATTAATAGTATTAATCATTTTATTAATTCATTAATAGTATTAAATGTCCTTGCAGTTGGTGAAGAGTGACGGGACAGAAGCGGCAACTGATGATGAAGGCGAATTGTATATAAAGAGTCCGAGTATAATAAAGGTACGTGTCACCGCTACATTCTGCATCGTTCTCTCAACGGTAAAAGGTAAATACAAACAAAGTGAAGTAGGTTATAATCTAATATGTAAAATATGGATATTTGATTCGAAAGTTTGTGCCAAATTCGAAACCTTTTACACTAACATGCCAGTTCTACAGCCAATTCCTCAAAGCGGAATTGGCTTTAAATTTGGCCTAAAATGTGGCCTACTATAGATCTTTTTTATTTTATTCTTTTTGGTGTTTATTGTAATAAAACAACACGATACGAGTGACAAGAATATGTTTGCGTTGGTGCGCAGGGGTACGTGAAACAACAAGAGGAGCTGGCGGCGAGCATGACCGCCAACGGCTGGTTCCGCACCGGCGACCAGTTCCACGTGGACGCGCGCCGCCGGCTCGCCTTCCGCCGCCGCCTCAAGTTCAGCTTCAAGTACAACAACCTGCTCGTACGTGCCACATCTGGTCCTGCTCCGGCATAGCTCTTTAAACGTTTTGGAAGCTTTTGTATACTTGCATGATGCCTTCATTAGAGAAAACACGTTCTAACAACTAACAAAAAAAAAAAATTACAAAAGTAAATAGTAGAGTTCAAAGTGACCTTTATGAAATTGAGTTCAGTAAGTCCTCTGTTCGAGCACCGCAGGGTTCGATACTAGTCTCATGTCTGTTCCTCGTCTATACAAATTATATACTTTTTCTTCCAAAGAATATAAATTTTATCAGTATAAAAAGTAGGTGTATAGTCTGTAACAGAAATGTGGTTTATCGGATACCCCAAAAACGAAAACGACAAACTAACGGATCTATTCGAGAAGAGCCACTATAAAACTTCTAGAAATGCAGGATGAATAATATGCAAACTAACGAGATGAGAGACATTACTCGTTTTTTCTGATTCAGGTAGCGCCCGAGGAGGTTGAAGGCGTGATTTCGAGCGTGGCGTGTGTGAGCGAGTGCGTGGTGGTGGCCAGCGAGCGCGGGCCCGGCGCGCTGGTGGCGCTGCGAGCGGACGCGGCGCGAGACCCCGCCGGCGCGGTGCAGCGCGTGCATCGCGCCGTAGAGAGTGAGTGAACGCGACGATCGGCTCTCATAGATATAATAGAAGGCGCGGTTTCCCAGCGAGGTGTAAACTTGCCGCTCCGTAGTGGTACACCCAACGGCGCAAGTGTTAGCAGGAAAATAGAGATATGAATATTTTCCTACACTATTTTGTGCGCCGTATTTTCGATGGCCGTGCGCCTCGCGTAAAATACCGGCAACAATCGAGCCGCATATCTTCGGGAAAAGTATTCCCGGGCCAACTAGGGGCCCTCACAAGCACCGATTCCTCCGCTACTTGGGCTCATGTTGTGTCCCATGTGTCCCGAAAAATTTGAGTCAAACTCGCTGCCTGCACAACCAAAATCCGTTCTCTCTGCCCCAACCCCGTACCTTCGCCTGCGCACAGTTATCCCAGCGTGGGATTGAGACTCTCGCTACCAATACCATTCTTAACTCCCCCGACGATGTGGCTGAAAACGCTAGCTTTTCTATTAGCGTATTCCCCCGTCTTGGCGAAATCTCTTTTCTTTTCGTGAGTCCGTAAGGCTCGCTCTAAACGTGCCTTAAAGATTGCAACGTCTGCACGTAAACCTCGGGCTCGCTCCCTCACCTTGGGACTTTATAACGCCAATGGTATGAGCGCGCTAAAAAACGAAATTCATCTGTTCTTGTCACAGCATAACGTTGACATTTTGCTCATGCAGGAAACGTTCCTGCACGCGGAGGTCTATGCGGGGCTCTGCATAGACCTCCGCGTGCAGCCAATTACGCTACGTTCCTGGAATCGCCCGCGAGGCGGAACACTTATTTATTATAAACGTTGCGTTAGTTGGTCTCCGATATCACGTCCTCGTTTCAAACAGATTTAAGTCTTCGATGATCAGCCCAAATCACTATCGCGTCCGCGTCCCTACTAATAGTTCTATGCTCGAGATTGATTTCACTGCCTTGTTTACTTTCGACGGCAGGACTTAAATGGATAGGTTTCATAGAGTAGCATGAATTAATGCGTAATACAGTACAGAGTAGTTGTTGATTACAGCTATTACATGGGACGACAAGCAAGATGGCCCAAATGGTAGTGATCCTAGCTTGTGTGCGAAAGATATTTGTGTTTGTTCTGTCTCTAAGTGTCAAAAATATGTACCTAAGTATTATATGTGTGATTTCTCTGTCCTAATTTAAGCGACTTATTACGAAGTCTGGTAAATGTGTGAGATGTTCGGATGAATTTATTTTATTACAAATTAAAGCAAACGCAATATGGGACGTCACGAGCTAAACGATGATTCCTGAAACCGTCTTGGTAACAAACAATACCTGTCCCAATAATTATTGAGACCAATACGAAGTGGTAAGTTTGCTTAAAAACTAAAATATAAATGGAATATCGATGAAAAGAATAAAAAAAAATATATTTCATTCATATTTATAAACCTAAACGGATTTTTATATTAAAATTATTAATGTTTATAATTTAGTCTACATACTACCCTCTACATAGAAAATAAATATACAGTATTGGATTGACCTGACATTATTTAACACTAATTATATTTGCGTAAAATAAATTTTTACACTGAGTAATAATAATAATAACAATAATACTCTTTAATGTACACCTAATAGTGAAGTACAATTGGCGGCGAAAAACACTGTCGGTGGGTGAAGCAGCGGGATTTTAGCGAAGGCGTTCGACAAAGTCTCGCACAATAGCTTAAATTATGAAAGGACTTTCGTAACACAGGTTTCCTTAGCATGAAGGTCAGGGATCGCCTACCTTTTGTTCAACTTCGCCTAATTTGTATCCTGATTATAGTTGTTTATCTCCTCTGCTCACCCGGTTCGAGCCAGCGTCCTTCAAGGTTTTGTGCTCGGTCTACTTTCCTTTTTGTTGTACGTTAGCGACATTCCCAAAACTTCCGGGAAAGAACGCACTCTCTTCGTGCTTTCTATTGAACGCGGTCTAAGAGTCCACTTTATACGTTACCTAACACGCGAATTACGTACAATCTCTCTCTTTTCGACCGGCTCATTCCCTGTACAAATCAGGTCAAATATTTAGACGTCACTCTCGATAGACAGATGACGTTTGGACCTCACATCGAGAAAGTTCGAGACCAAGCACAATTTTTTTCTTGAGTCACCTATTAAAACATAGGAAAGCAGAGTAAAACGTCACTCCTTTACAATATGACTATTACAATATAAAGCCCGCATTCGTCGAGTGATGACGTATAAAAGCTTGGTTTTCGCCCACGCGGTTCCGCCACATATAAGTAATAGGCCACCACTCGGTTGGTGTGCGCAGCGACACTGAGCGAGCACAAGCGGCTGCGCGGCGGCGTGGCGCTGGTGGCAGGCGGCGCGCTGCCGCGCACGCACACCGGCAAGCTGCACCGCGCCCGCGCCGCCGACCTGTTCGCCGCCTTGCTGCGCGACGGCCGCGCCCGCG
>JACJUM010002809.1:38517-49091 GCA_020976665.1 Heortia vitessoides
GAGGCACCGTGCGCCCATTCAGATGTCTCTACAGACAGATGGATTTTGTAAAAATATATTATTTTATCAAAGCGACCGATTTTACAAACTAAAAAGTCATTTAAAACCGCCACCATCGGATCTTCTGTCGGTCAGTAATTTTTTGTAACTATAGGCTAATATTATTTTAGTTCTCCTATATTCTAACTTAATCACAAACGGAAACATCTATATATGTAATGTTATTGTAAAAATGTCTTTTATTATTATTAAAAAAAATATCGAGGAAGCTGAGCTGAAAAAAATTTTAAGCTCCCAAACGTTGTCAGAGCTAAATGCAATGAGGAATATATCTTAAAGTATCAGTAGAATTAAACAAATTATCATTTTCTGCTACTGATTTAGCAAACAAGCATGAGGTTTGGTAGATATAGAGATCAGTGCTCAAAGTTATGTACATTCTACCCTTTAAATACCCTACCTCAAAACTCTATATACATAGCAAAGTTTTAACAGTGAGACAATTGTACTACCAAGAACTTATTCTCAAACCGCATAAACTATGTAAACCTGAAAATAAACTAACTCTTAGTAGACGAAAGTATGTGGATTTCCAAAATATACATCAGCCATGTCGTACACGATTCGCACAGCGATTTCTAAATTTTACAGGACCATTTATTTATAATAAAATTAACCAAGAAATAGATATTCATGATATGAATAAATACACTTGCAAAACAACAGTAAGGGAATGGCTTTTGACATTGGACTACAACAAGACAGAGGAATTGCTAACAATATTATGCTAGACTGGACTACATTTATTGTTACTATTATTGTTTGTGTATACTGTATGTACTGGCTTAGCATTATATTCTGTGTATTTATGTAATGTGTGTGTGAATAATGTATTGAATTAACAAGCTTTGTATTACACTAGACCATATAGACACACATCTACACCTACATGCACACTAGAGCATAGGTGCCTATAAGAACAGGCTAGACCTAGTTTAGGTACCTAAGTATCAAAATGTATTTTAGTTTAAGTTACCTTTTGTTGTTGAATAAAGTTATTATTATTATTATTATTATTATTATTATTATTATTATTATATCAAGGGAGCCTGTTGACACGTATAATGTCTGTTTTTATCAGAACAGTGCCAGAACTGAGGTGGCTGTGGGCGGATCAGCTGCCGGTTTTTACACTGTTGCAGAAAGTAATTACAGGATGTGCAAGGAGCAAAAAACTTTCTTCACTTAAGTTATTCGAACATCAATCAATCGAACATCAGCTTAACCAGCGCCCGCTATTTAGCATTAATTGAGAAACTTTAAACTCTGTGTACTCCCCCTCTGGTCACCCACACCCGCGTGCCCACGATCGCTTTTACAAACGCATTATGCAACTTGTTACCGCCGCAAGGCAATCCGCTCCAAGTAAGACTTTGTATCGTCCCTGCCCACCGGGAGTGGATCGCCCTGAGAGACCCCGTCCCTTTGTCGCTTGGTCCGCCCGGGGACTTGCTGCCCGGCTACCTGCCGAAGCGCACCCAACCTGACCAGATCCCACACAGAACTGCACACACCATACGACTGAGCAGCCACCCAGACGGACAGGTGGCTATTACATGATCCGAGACCGCACGGGGTCTCACGAGAAGAGGCCGGGAATAAGGGCCACCGCCGTACCCCGCGCGAAGGTCTTTGACTCTCTGACTGCTCCGCTCTAGAAACATCACTTTTGTAGGGTAGGGCTATTTAAGAAAATGATAACAAACAACAATAATTATCATACAATTACTAAAGTTTTTGAACTTGTGTGAGGTTGTTCAATTGTCAGGGATTGTTTATAAACAATGAGTTCGTTAATGTCCAGTTATGAAATTGACAACCGAAATGTCAATCCCAAATTGCCGTTATCAGTGGCATTGAGTGTCAGTTGGACAGCATCAGTGAAGTCATGCCGATTGACGCGGAGCGGCGAGCGCGCGCGGCTGGCGGCGACGCGGGGCAGCGGGCCATAATACGCAAGCTTCCTGTTAATGCAATGATCAGAATTGACAGCTTGGATCTTACAGATAGTATCTACAGTATCTACTTGTGAGTTTATTGGTACGTACATACAAAATGTAATAATTAAATATTTTAGTATTCAGTAGCTTTTGTTAAATAAATATAAACTAATGTATGTCTTTTGTTTCTGTCTACGGACACTGGGGTGTTATAGTGTCTTTGCTTTGCAAATGTTGCCCCGACGACATTATATTTGTAGCGGAATCTAAAGAATACCTAAGCACGAAGCTCGAAGACCCAAATTGAGTTTCCTATCAGGTTTCAAAGTGAACATGAAGAAGACATAGGCCTCCTGAAGAAAGGGGGGAATTTGCCCATAATTGCTGCATCGGGTGCGTTAAAGCGTGTTGGCACTCGCAGAGCGTGGCTTTGCGATGAAATTGCTTGGATGGAATTTTACTGCCATCTGCTGGTTCCGGTACCTAAGTCACCTCTTACAACACTATATTACTACTACTTACTATTCTATTCTGCCGGTACCACACTTAAGAGGTAGAGGTGACTAAGGTAACAGAACCGACAGGTGGTGGAATATCAACCCGAACCAGTGCAGTTTAAATGCAAAGGGCGGGGATAGGCAGCAGCATCCTCGTTGCAAAATCTGCGCTCTGCAATTGCTAACATGCTTGCCTAGCGTGGAAATTATGGGCAAAAAGCCCTTTCTTGGGAAGGCCTATGTCCAGCACTGGACTTCCAACAGCTGGTATGATTGCGGCGCGCTATCGAACGGGTACGCAGTGTTACTTGCTGTTATATCCGGTTCAATAAAGTGCGCTGTCCAATGTTTTAAAATATTATTAGTTCAGATCCCTGGGTCCTTGTTCATTAAGGTGGTCATTGATTCTACCTTGAATATTTTGACAGGGTGCAGTCTCCGAAGATGCAGAACAGCTATCGCAAAATATAAAGGACAAAAGAGTTCGAGATATGAGGTTCGGATGTTCCTTGGACGTCTGCCACGGAATAAAATATTTGGCAGGTGGTGACTCACTGTTTACTAAGAGGGCCATCCAAATGAGCCGACGCAATTGACGGCGAAGACAGCATCACTGTCAGCATCATGTGTGCAGCTTAAGGCTTCGAGAGATGAACTCCGTTCTCTCCATGGTAGTATACTTGCCTTCAAACCGGAACACAACATCGCTACTCACGCTGGTTACGCGCTGACAGTTCCGGACAAACTATCTTGACTTTTTATATTTTTCAACTACAGATCTGCAAAAAATAATGTTGATAATTTCCGCCACAGGACCACAGGGATAGAAATTTTTAATATATCTGATATCCAACACAAGGTAAGGCCATTTGCCTTGTGTAATTTAAGACAACATCGGCGCTCAACCGTTAACAATCCTCGCTAGCGGCGGACAAACAGCTAGTTTTGTTCTAAATGTAAAATTATACATACATTTATGAATAAATTCTATGAGATTAGAATATGATTGTGCCCAGGCGCAGGTAATTGTTGAAGGGCACTTGTCCAAGTAAACACTATATAATAATTAATGAAAATTACGCGCACAGCACGGGCATGGCTTCATTGTCACTAGTGTCTCGCGCTAGCTTCTCACTAGTTACTGTCCAGTATGATAAGTAAGAGTTTGCCTAAACTGGTTCATATAAGAAGTCTGGGCGCGTGTGGCCCGCGACGAGCATTACCACCCTCCACCCTCACCTGCAACACGCACAACCTCCAGCGGACGTTGAAAATCTAGGTATTTAATTACCAAAAACTTGGTAAAATTCCAGAATTCCAGTTTTTGCTGCAAATGCAAAATGGATTAAAAGATAATCTCATAAATCGTGACTCTAATTAGTATTTACTGCGCAAAAAGTTGTAAAAGTTTGCAACTTTAGAAAGAAAAATTTTCCCTGTACAATTTTGTGGGAATTTAAATTGTTTACGATCAATGTAACATAATTTTTGCATTTATTGGTCAGAAATAAAATAGCGCATATTAAAATGAAAATGATAAAAAACATCTTCTCTGATGCGATCCAGATCAAGTAGGTCTACATACTCACAGGCTAAAATTGTGCATTTTGGAAAAGGCTTTTTCAAAAAGTAGTCTTAGTCGCGTTCTAGCTTAACCTAAAAGTGTGTCCTGATTTGTCCTGATGTCCTGCAGTACAACATTAATATTCGTGGTCGAGGTCTGCGGTCCTTTTAGCTGCACTTCATCACACCGCGTCGGAAAGTCGAGTCGGCTACAGCGTCCGGCGCCGTGTCCGGCCCCGTACGTCCGGCGTCCGGACCGGACCCTAGCTGGAGCACCTTCTAAATCTCGGCCGATTTGTCGCTCGCGCCGGCATTAACGAGTTGCAGTCGCCCGGTCGTTCGGTCCCGACTCCGATGCTCTGGGCCCGTAAAGATGTCACTCGAGGTAGTTTATTGACGTTACTGCCGCCGGATTCAATAGGATTGATAACTATTGATTTACTCGTTTGAACTTGTTTGTTCATCAATAAATTTGCGGCCAACTGCAGCTATGTCCTGGATCAGACATAACACAAGGCGCCGCCGGTCGGTGCGTACTCCGAATGAGTAGAACCTTGATATTATTTCACCTGAGTGCAGCAAGTTCGGCACCGAGCGAGCACGTGGACAATGTAGTTTAAGCGAGTTTACACAAAGAGCACAGGTTAGATTACAATCGCATGAATAGCGCGCGCGCGTGCGACGACACTTGCGTTTATTTGGCGCCGCTGTTTACCTCGCTCATGCGCGTTGTATTATTGCGAATTAATTAAAACATTAATGCTTAAGTATTATTGCGAATTAATTAAAACATTAATGCAAACCAACAACATCTATTTAAATAAGTCCTCAAGTATTTGCGAGAGTAATTAGAATAAGAGTTAATAAAATTTTACAGAAGTTTCATACAAAATTTGTCACCACTTTTTAATAATAATAATATACTCTTTATTGTACACCAATAAAAACAATACCAGAATATTATACCTTATTGCTAAATAATAATAATATTTATTTTTCTCCTTCACACTTAAGAACTTATTTACAATAACTTATATACATTGAAGTACTTAAATCAAGCTTCAAGTGCGGTGGAGACTCGAGTCTGAAACTAAGCTTAGTTTGCTAAACTTGTAATTTTCAAGATACCAGACCTCCCTACCGATACAACTATATATACTTTATATTAGTGTACATACACTAATTACTTCTAATAAAATTAAGAAATTGGGAATCTTTTGTAATTGGGATTCTTTATGGTATGGTTAGTGTTTGTATTTTTGTGTGTGCGTGAGTATATGTATTCATTAAAATTTGTTAATATTGATACTAATAGAAATAATCTACCTATATTATATCTTTTTTATTAATTATAATTACATACTCTCACTTGGTTATTTATGTTATTGAAGTATTTCTGTACATTATGTTTTAACAATTTCAGTTTCATCGTAGTTTAAACTATTAAGCCATATAGAAACGTCCTTTTTCAGCTCTTTGTTGCAATCTCTTACAGGCAAACTTTGGATGGAGATAATATTGAAACTGGTAGAAGCTTTTTACTTACTTACTTACCCCTCTAGGGGTTACATTTCACAGTACCGTGAACCATTTGACGTATTTTTTGTAACATTACATTTATAGTTAAATTAACTACATTTACAGTTTATCAAGCCTAAATACTAATTTAATATTTATGCGAAAATAAATGTTACTGTTTCATATAATCAAAGTAAATCAGTCACCACAATGCGGTTAACTTACGTTTTCTTCGTAATCAGAATTTGGAGAAATTAATATAGTAATTAATAAAATTCTCTATGTAGAGCCAATGCCCGCGCCGCCCCCGCGTCGCCCCCACGTCGACCCCGCGTCGCTCCCGCGCTAACCCCGCGCCGCCCCCGCGCCGCCCCCGCGCCGCACCCGCGCCCTGTAGCGGTTCTATGATTGCAGGTGTAGGATTTCTATGGTCGATTAAGTCGCTCAGACTTTAGCAGATATGTTCGTTTCATTTATTTGAAATATTCCAGAGGCATTTTTGTGATAATTTTCAGGACAAAGCGAAGTTGTGGGTATCGCCAAGAGGATTAACTCGTAGAGTAGCAGCGGGCGACGGATTTCGGACATTCTCTATTCTAGGCAAAAATCCTTTAGATACAAAAGGAACTAACAGTTGAATAGATAAATAGTTAATCACAGTAATTCTTCTCAACTGCTGATAGCACGTCGTGGTTTGGTTCCAAAGTTGGATAAAGCCGAACAAGAAGGAATATCAAACGTGTGCTGGAATTATGCAGCAAGTTTGGACAGAACACGCTCCAAATTAAATAACTTGCTTCATAAATATGTATCGGCGATGCACGTTCTGTAGGACCTCACTATCGGCACAAACAGCCCACAGCAGAGCGCCCACTCAATAGAAGACGCGTTCGTAGTCGCATCCACATACTAGGGCGCATTTTTTTCGAACTATCTGTACCAGATAAATTTGTGACGACCAAGAACTTTAGACTTTTTTTTCAAAATTAGAAACTACACCAAGTAACATATTTTTTTTTTATGATGAAGACAACAAAAAGCGTACGGTCCGCTTGATGGTTAACGTGACTGCAGCCTAAAGACGCTCGTGTCATCACAAAAATATCACTAGCTTGGCGCCAACTCTGTGACCTGAAGATACTATGTTACTTTTCCCCAGTAATTTCATTGCCTCTCTCACCTATCAAACCGGATCACAGCTATGCGAACACTGATATTTGACGGTAACTGTTAAATATTGCTGACAGCTCGAGGCCCAACAATCAACGCCACACAAATAACATTTTCGGGCTTCAACCAGACATGAAGTTGGCGCTCGGTCTAATAATATCGGAATAGCTTGTAACAGGCCATTTTGGAACCATTAGCCTCGTCACCAGACAGTGCCATAGCCAGAGATCAGAGATGCAGCGATTGAAACTAAATGTATAATTTTACAAAATATATTATTATTCAATAGAAGTTACAATGTAAACACTTTAATACAGCTACATATTTAAATATATCAGATGTTCCAAGTGGGGTAATCTTATTTGGATGCGTGTATATAGATGCTGGAAAAATGTATGGAAATACCGCAATCTTTATGTAATATGTATGGAAATACCGCATTTATTGTAACCCGCTTTGCTGAAGTTGGAAAATTGGCCTGTAAACAACTTGGTCTAACGGTGGCCGGCACGGGCTCGCCGCCGGACGATTTGTTCTATTTACACGTACACGTAAACATAAGCTGGAGATTACACGTGTGTTGTAATAAATACATCACATCTCCTCCATTGACCTGACTCTGAGCTAAGTCGCTTAAAGCACTTACGTTATGGACTTCAGACTGTAGAGGTAACACAAATAAATTTGTCACACTGCAGGCCAGCCTGGCTACTAACCCCTGTTAAAGCAAAAAATATACGAACTTAAAACAAGAGGAAAGTATTTTCCGGCCAGGGATTAAGAGAACTCTCCAAAGTAGAAAGAAAATTCATTATATTTCGGAGAGATCTCTCATTACTAGAGCAAGATCTGCTCCGCTCCTCAAAACTAACCCAGTCTATTTTCAATACCGTGCGCAGGCATAGTATGCAACAATTTTGTATAAATAATTTGGCATATTACCCACAAGTCACAAGGTTGGCAACTCGGTAGTAATATCCTTGCGATATTACGAGCGTCTATAGGCTGCAGTCTATACGCCTACTATCACGCGGACAGTATGCTTGTTTGTCTAATTGATTGTAAAATAAATAAAAAATAATATTGAGATATATTAATAAAATACTATAAAGTAAGGTAAAAAATCGCCACGTTACATTATGTAACAGTTGGACACAGAATAAAGCAAACATTTATCATATAAATACATGTGTGTGGGCGGGCGGGGATCTCACTGATGATAGCATAACCGTTGCCGCACATCATACTCCTACCTACTGCCGAACCTGACATCAGGCCCGTCGTCAAATACACAGCGGCCTATCCCTTGTAATAGAGAGGCTGTAAAGATTATTAATAGAGTGTATCTAGAATTTCTCTATGAAACATTCTTCCACATGAGCGAATCGGGAAAATTAAACTTTCCCAGGTCTCGACAGAGGTACCTGAACCGATTATTGGCGGTATATCCACCGAAAGAGTGTAGCCCCAATGCAATTTGGCGGGACGCCCGTGTGTTTATAACAGTGGTGTCACTATATTTAGTGGCAATCGAATTATTCTACCTCTGGAATGTTGACTATCAAGCTAATGTAATTTATTTATAAGAATGCGTCGACAGCGGCTCCTTTACATGTAATTGATCGGCGGCTACGGGCCCGAGCGGGAGACACGCGCCGACCACACGCGCTCTGGATTGATTGATAGTTCTCTGGATCTCATTTGTCCTCTTTACAATTTTACACTTGTACATTTCTGCTAAATATATCGTGACTCGATTCTGACGAAATAAAAATAAACCGTTTTTGTCTCCCAGTTGAGATCATCGTGGAGAAGCTTACAATGCAAGAATATCGATATTGTCTAACCTAACTGATCCTTTGGTTGTACTTGTATTATTAGTACTTGTAGATCTCTATCTACATAAACAGTAGGTATGCAGGTACGCGTCAGTCATTCTCAACAACAGAACTAATATCCCTCGTATAGCGTAAATGTACAGCGACTTCTCCAATGAAAAGGCTCGTTAATTACGCCGGCAGCGGAGCGCCCTATTGCCCGCTTTAATAATGTGAATGTTCGTTACTTGGCTGGCCAGCTCTTATCCGGCCCGGCTAATTATCGACAGCCGCTGACGAGGGTCGCCCGCGCCCTTGCGCCCTCGCACCCTCGCGCACTCGCGCCCTTGCGTCCCGAGTGTCGCCGGACTGCGGGCTCGAATTGTATTTCATTAGTGCATCACAGAGGTTACAACGCGCTGCAATCATTGTATTACATTAGTTCTAGGTAATAATACCTCTATACAAAAGAACTGAATATCGCCGATGTACCACAACACATCTCTACCCTTTCTTCCATCTCTTTCTACTGGCCTTATTGGCCAACTGAAAGTAGTTCTATGAGCTATAGAGAGGGTAATGCTCATAGTGTCTTTTCGCGATCCAATCAGAAACCAAAGTTTTAGCCCGACGGATTAGTAAGTTGAAGTGGCAGTGGGCAGGGAATTTGGTTCGCAGAGCCGATACGTACCGGTAAGCGCAGTGTAGGGCATCATCCTGCAAGATGGACAGACGATCTGACTAGAACCGCAGGATTGCAGTTCTTTACAGGGTTACAGTACTACCCAATTATCCGTTTTAAATTTAACTAAACTCTTCACTCTGCTGTGAGGTATCGGTAGAGTAAGCCGTGAGGTACCGGCAGAGTAGAATAGTACTTCCCCCTGTGCTAGGTGTCGTAAGAGGTGAACTAAGGTAACAAAACCGACAGATGGCGTTATATCCATTCGAAACAGTGTAGTTCAAATGCACAGGGTGGGGATGAGCAGCAGCTTCTCCTTCGCGAAAGCTGCACTCTGCGATTGCCAGCACGCTTGACTAGCGCGGCGATTATGGGCAAAATTCTCTCTTTTTGGTGAGTGAGGCCTATGCAGCAGTGCTCTTCAAGCTCTTCAACATTTTTAAGGTGTGAGTTAACTTCAGGAATGTTTCAAATTTCTTATTCTTACAAATTATTAACCTCACCTGATAATGTATGTTAAGTCCGACTGCATCGACGACTGCATTTTGTTTTACTACATTTTGTCTCAAGTCCATCACATGAGGATATCTACGATTGGCCTTGAGGTAACTTGTCTGCAACTGCCACGCTGTGCAGTCGTGGTCCGTAACAGCACGATTGGGACGCTGTTGCAGAGCTTTGCTGTTTTGGAAGGATATCTGTCAGTTCCAGTTACCGAACCGCTTCTTAAGACATCGGGTACAGAGGTAGGAAATACTATTTTTTGTGGTATCCCGAGGCACTGTTGGTACCTTACTATTTCGCTTGATATAAACAAAATATATAGTAACTTTTTCTAGAATATTCTATAAATAATCTATATAACTAAATTTACAACATAAATATTCATTTTTATTGAAAATCTTTTTAAAGAGAAATGTATATTACAAATGTGGATAATTATGAATATTTTTAATATTAATTTAATCCCATCTGTATGTTTGTCCGTGCTATTCTACCCAACAGCAGACATAAATAGACATAAATACTGATAATCTACCTAGTGTGCTTGAAAAGGAATTTCTGCACTGGACAATATCGTGCATTTTTTTAAAATTTATTTTATTTAAAAGGTTCACCTACATCTACTTTGAGTTAGTTTATTTTTAGGTGTACATAGTTTATGTTGTTTGACTATAAGTTCTTGGTAGTACAATTGTCTCACTGTTGAAACTTTGCTATGGATATAGAGTTTTGAGGTAGGGTATTTAAAGGGTAAAGTGTACATAACTTTGAGCACAGATCTCTGAGCCCTTTCTAACGGTAATATATTCGTTTTAGTAGCACC
>JACJUM010002809.1:49191-76470 GCA_020976665.1 Heortia vitessoides
AGTAATACAGTACGACAAGAGAGACTGATATAGAGTTACGTATAATGATTTTAAATTTTTTTCTGCAGCAATATGTCTTATATTTCTAAAAACTGCAGTTAATTTCCGAATTATTTGCGTTAAAATATCTATGTGAGGGTTAAAAGTTAATAAAGAATCCAATGTTATGCCAAGATATTAATATGTTGAAACATTTTCTAATTTCGGACAAACACAAGTACCCTTCTTAAATTTATAATTTATCTGTTGGGCGAAGAGATGCAAAGAATTTGTAGTTGGTTGAGATTTTTCAGGAATCGAAATAGTTAAAAATATTGTTTTATCTGCATTTAAAGTTAGTAGGCTTTTATTCAATTTTTGTTGTATGTCAGTAAAGCCATTTTGGGCATTTGCAGTGACATCTTTCCAGTCACTACCACTAAACACTAGAGCAGTATCATCGGCAAATGCAATTATACTACCATTTTTCAGGGTAGTATGAATTATTTCGTTAATGTAGATGATAAATAACGTAGGTCCCAACACACTCCCTTGAGGTAAATAATATAAAAAATATAAATAAAAATACCCACAATATCTTGTACATGGATCTGACTCCGTGGTAAGTCGCTTTAAGCACTTATGATACGGACGCCAGACATCATAGGAATCACAAATATACTACTTAAGTACATATATTTAACACCCAGATACATAACAAATACAAATATTATCATATAAATATTTGACCTGATAGAAATCGAACTCTAACCCTTGGTGCATAGGATAGGATTACTACCAGATCGTAGATTAAGTTAGCATGAATGGCGCAAATGTGCTTCAGCAAAACTTGGTGAGTTTTACTGAATTAAAACTTAAGTTAGTAATGTAATATCTTCCCTTTAGAAATCTATATTGATGTTTAGACATGAACCCATTCTGTTTTGTTAAATTATTATATATAAGCCGTATGGTAACGGCAGAATAGTATAGTACCTTCCTTTGTGCCAGGAATGTAAGAGGCGACTTGGGTACCGGAACTGACAGATGGCGGTATACTCATCCTACAAGCGTGATTAAAATGCAGCAGCATCCTCGTCACAAAGTCATGCCCTGTGATTGCCACCACGCTGCTCAGCGTGGCAATTATATTTTTTTATTTATTTCCGTAGAAAATCAAAAGCGTTTTCAACACTTATGTATACACAATGTATTCTAATAATATAAAAAAAAAAATAAATTTTAATATTAGGGAATCGTAATATTTCTCTGAACCAAATAAAGTAAATTTTACCCTACAAATGTAAGTTTATGTTATTTATATTAGTTTTTGAGCATTAATAAGTGTCCAAACAATTAATGATCAAGACACGCGGCAGCGTGCCAGACAAGTTATAAAAAAGAACTGGCGACGCAGCAGCCAAGTATTCTAACACAAACCGTGTGGAGTCACTTTTTACCCCCTGATAACTTAAAGTCTATTTTATATAAACACTTGATATTGGTAGTCAAACCTAGAACTTTAATTTATTCCAAGTGATAAGCTTGGTGTTTTAATTTAATTTTACTGTAAGTTGTAATAAATATATTTAAAAATTATCTCTAGTACTTGGCACCATTTTTATTCTACATATCTATTCTTATGTCGGAAAAGTTGACAATTACGCATTTGAATTTGGCTTTTTTCATATTATCTTATTATTTTGATGGGATTTCATTTTAAAATCTTTACTTGGAATATATAAAAATGTCGATGGTGTGAAAGCTTTTGTTATATGTCGTATTTATCCTCGAGAGTATAGAGTTCTCGAGGTAATTGCGTGAATTTTGCAGCATATTGATCCTTTAAAGTATTGCTTCTACTTATCAACCCACCATATAAGCTACAAAGTTAAGAAATGAATTTAGCATTACGTGTGAATGTTGTACATTATGAATACTTATCATATTTTTGCTATAATATTAAAGTCGACGAACTAGATCTTAATGTGTTGATAAAATATCACGCTCGCTTCTAACTTTTTAAAATATTTTCTTGTCAACTGCATACATGAGAAATTTGGAATGGCTGATACAGGTCCCTGTATCATAAAGATAAGCTTAATGGAATAGTGGACCCAAGTGTGAGCCCTGGGGCACTCCCGTGAGAATTTCGGTATATCCAGAGCAATATCCAACAAGTCAAACCGCTTGTGAACGTTTCGGGAGGCGTGATTCAGTCCAAGCAAATCACCATAAATATACGGCAAATCATCACTGACAATGTGACCAGGTCCCCAGCCCCCTGCAGCTCCGTTGTTTCTCGCTACGGTAGAGGTTACGGTACCGGAGGAGCAGGGGGTGCTGGTGATCTCCGGATAAATATTAATAACCAAGTTTCAGGAAGAACGATATCATCGTAGTCGGATCTAGCCAAATTATAATAAAAATTAATGTCAATGTCTTGGAAGACAGACCACGCTCATTCTTATAATATATTCCGAATTTAAGAAGTAATGAAGGATTAATAAATTATTAATGCTTATTTATAGAGTTGATATTTTCGTACAAATATACGTGTCGTAACTTACGTATTTGAAACCTTTCTGTTTGGCGGCGAGCCTGGCGGTGAGTAGGTGAATTGTGTCCAACAATACCAATATGAGAGAACTGTTCAATTTATTCCCTATGCTTATATTTTTAGGGACGGTAGTAACTGCCGCCATTTCTGATCTCGGATGTAACGGTTAACAGCTGAGCCACGACTGACGTGGTCGGTAACGATGAGCCTGAGCTACACGAATACAGTAAGATATATCCGATGTTAAGGTGACCATGACCGCTGGGTTTTATTTCTGCTCCGGCACACATTGTATCTTGATGTTGTTTGTCCGTAAGTCTTGTGCCATTATATTCAAACGCATTACTTTAACATTTTATTTTAGATTTGCAGTTCGGTAAAATCTTTTTTCTTATCTGAAAAAAAAATTGTGACATTTTGTAGTGGGTGTGTGTAACCAATATTATTTGTCACTATTCTGTAAAATACAATTGGTGAAGGCTGTGGTTAATCAAGATAATTATAAGCATTTAGATACGAATCTAGCCCGCATGAGGGTGGCTCTATTACTACGCAAACACATCCATCTTGTCCGCCCTCGGCGTGTCATCGCGCTCTTATCAAGCCTATGCCAAAGATAACAAACCAGTGTTACCTAATAAAGTGTTGGCCGCATAAATAAATGATTGACCACACCAGAAAACCATGTTTTGGACATTCCAGCACTGTCTTAAGTAACCTTTAGTGCTCACAGGATATGAGTTCAATGGAAATGTACTTAAAGGTGTCATGTCCAAACAAAGGCCACGTTTATCAGCAGTGTGCACACATGCAACGTCAGCACAGTGTTCACAAAACAATTTAGAACTAAAGTTTTCCGAGTCTTTGGCAAGCAAACAAGCTATTTATTTTTGTTCTAAGATAGTATTTTCTTACATATAATTTAAAAGCACGATTAAATTATTTAGATCGCATAATTTTTTTTTATTTTTTTTTATCACAAAATACAACAAAACGTGTTTTTAAGAGCATCTAAAATGTCTCACTACAATATAAAAGTTCATTTCAAGTTTAAAACGTTCATATCAACGGTTTATGAACATTTTATAGATATTAGGGAATAGTCTTATCATGCACTGATATTGTTTTATATACGCCTTTAAATATGTACCTAAAAACTTAAAAAGTAGACACTAAACTAATTTAACTTAAAATAATGTTTGTCTTGGAATAACTTCGTATAGTATAAGCTGGATGCTCTGCCGAAGGTACCGGTACTACCTGCCCCCGTTCCAGGTGTCGTAACAGGCGACTCGCGTACCGGTACTGACAGATGCCAGTATATCCATCTGATACAGAATGTATGTATAGCTCAAACGCATAGATCGGGGATAGGTAGCAGCATCCCCGTTGCGAAAGCTCCGCTCTGCGATTGCCAACACGTTTGCCTAGCGCGGCAATTATAGGCCCCTTTTTTGGGACGGCCAATGTCCAACAGTGGACTTCCAACCTGATATGACGGTGCTGCGCCGAGGCGGAATGTAAAATGCTGTTTGTAGAACGGAGAGGACCGGGGCAGATCGGGATGGACCAGGACGGACCGGGATGGACCGGGATAGGGCGGGACGACGCGGCTGCCGCGCGCCCGGTCGCTGTCCAGGTTTGTCTCAGGCTAGTTTCAAGTGTAGATTACCGCATTCTTGCGGGAACAATTGCTGGGAATTTGATGTTTGAATTGAATAAATTATATTTTGATTAGATTTAATTTGATATAATGCGATACACAAACGGTTCAACGTCGTGTCATCATTCATTTAGTAAAGTAATACAAATGTTGTTTCAGGATTCTAGGTCTGGTTGATCTAGATTGAGGTGCTGCGGGTCAGTCGGGACTCGCTACTTACCTACGCTCTTTTATTATATCTATTTTTTTGGAGCTACGCCTACTAACATGTTATATATGCTACATCATACATATCTGTAGCATACGAGTAAATAACATGTTAATAAATATGTAAAATTCCAAATAAAATATATAATAATAACTCAAGTCGTTTTAACGGTTCATTCAGTTTTAAAGAACGATTTGAAATCGTAAAATATTGCTGCTTATCAATGGTCGTCATGCAGGTTTATTTTTGTCTAAAACAGTAAACCTACTTCGTGCTGATAATAAAGAAAAAAATGTACCTTAAAATGAACAGATTTTCCAAAAGTAATGTGGCTTGTGTTGATCTTTTGTTTCTCTATACTTGTGTATGAGCCTGGTGTGAACTGTTTGGTGTACCGTACATACTGCGTAGTACAATTGCCCAAGTCTAACAAGTTAGAAACACAGATTGCATATTTTTTAATCTTCTTAAAATAATACGTTTACATCTTTTTTTATATCCTCACCGAGGAAGAATGACTGGATTGGATCTAGTTCTAAGCAGTTGCTCTTTTTAAGGCATTATTGATAAGTGTCAATGAGGTTGAATGAATAACGAAAATCTAGTATTATAGACCGGCTGTTATTTTTGAGTTCCATCAAAAGGTTTACATGTGTGAGATGTGAGTGTGTCACGTCGAAATGCTGACTAGTTTATGTTGACGTCGGAGGAGGCAACAATGCGATCACTGCTATTTGGCGGTAGAAATAGGTGAGTGTGAGGTACCAATGCAGACGCCTTTTTTAAAGACCTCACTTTAATATTAATACACAAAAAATACAAAATTTATCATATAAATAGTTGTAACGGGTGGAAATGGAACCCGCGACCTTGAGCGCACAAAGTACACTATCAAATGCACTATCGGACCCGTCAAATCATATGGATTATTTCCGTCAGCTTAAGCTTTATGGTCAATCGATCAAATCTTTTAGATAAGATTAGGTTTGTTAAAATCGTTTAGAAAATGTAGCATTTTTTAACAGTAGTTTTTTGCATTAAGGACTTATTTTATTGCCAAAAAAAATAATTTTTAAATTATTGTACATGGGAACGTATGTTATTGCTGGGCGCGACGTTTTCTTTTCCTGAATTGAAACATGAAAATGTTGTATTTATAAAAAATTGCACATTCAAAGATATTTACGACGGGGGTTATACACAGCACGTGTGCATTTCTTTTGGGCTCTAAGTATTTCGAGGCCAGCCTGTTGCATTCTCCAAAAAAACAAAAAATAACACCATGCCGAAGAACAATTGCTACATACCCGCGGTGCACAGTGAGAACGACATGACTATTTACAGTTATTCGTAATGAACGAAGGGCGTTGGAAAAACGACAAATCAATTTTTGAATATTGTACTGTTTGTAAATAAATATTAATAAAAATATTGTTTCGTCAGATTTTGATATTTGGTTTTCCAAATAATTTAATTTTAAATCTGTCATGCTTAAAATACATTAATTTTGTTTAGTCAAAATTTATTATTAAGTAAATGATTAATTTTAAATATGTCATATAAACGTTAAATTATTATTAAAGTAAACGTTAAATATAAGTTTATTGGTCTAATATTATGAAATAGCACAGTGCTATTATCACCAAATATAATTTGGTTATCAGTTGATGTAGGTAAGTCATTGATGTACATCTACACTTCTTTACTTATAATATTATAGAGGAAAGATTTGTATTTTTGTATGTAGCGAATAAACTTAAAAAGTACTGGACTGATTTTAATAATTCTTTTTTATTAAAATACTACATTATCATTGAGTAACATAGGCTATATTTAGTACTATATTACTTCAGAAATTCCTATTAAAACCAACCAAAGGTGTAAAAAATTTAGCCATAAAATGTCTTTCATCGCATACGCTGCAAAGAATATTAATGATAAGACAAAAATTGTATGACAATATTATAGAATATATCAATATCTACAAAAAGCTTTGCAAAATAATTTAATATTTAAAACTGTCTCAATACCTGGTGATTACCTTTTGAATTATTGAAATCGGACATTCCATTCAAAAGATATCCGACTTTGAGATCAAGCCGACAGAAGATGTAAAGACCAAAGCAAAATTGATATAAATGATATATCCAGCATTGTATGTGCATATAAAGAACACGGGGACTTCCGCAGAATTATAGACTAAACCAAAGTCCATTTTTAATGATTCCGACTTCTCCAGGAATATAACCTTGCTTCGATATTTGATATCTATTATACTAGAAATTTGTGACTTGATGGCTACCTATGTTACGTAAATTGTCGAAACAGCCCAAAGGTTAGATGGCACTGGTTTCACAATAACCGATGAATGGGTGGGATCATTGCTATTGGCAGGTTTGTCTGATCGTTATTCTCCCATGATTATGGCAATAGAACATTCCGGCATTCCGATTATTGATGACGTCATAAAGTCGAAGCTCCTTGATATGGAAATAACCAATAAGTCTGAAGGTAGTTGTAGCGCATTTATGGCTAAAAACAAACATTACTCATGCAACCCTAAAGAAATTTTTGGTTCCATTTTAACCCCAAACAGAAAAACAACAATGGTGGATTCGACCAGAGAAAAAGAAATCGTTTGTTACAAATGTAAAAACAGTGGAAATTATAGGAATCAGTGTCCTCTATTAAAGAAAAATACGCACAAATGCGTTTTTACCGTGGTTTTCTTAAATGGAAAGCATAACAAAACAAAATGGTACATTGACAGCGGTGCGAGCGCCCATAAGATTGTGAGAAAAAATTGGATTGAAAATATAAAATCAGTTCGGGATATAGCAAAAAGAGTCGTTGTTAACATAAAGTGTCGGCCATTTGTTCAGGAGATGTAAACATAACGTAGGATCTAGGATGGGATATAACTATAAAAAATGTTCAATGCGTGTCTAGTCTACCAACCAACCTCTTATTAGTAAGCGAGCTTATCAAGAATGGCATTAATGTGATATGAATGATGAATGAAAAATGAAAGAATGATGCTTTGGTAGCAGTCACAGACTTAATTGATGGTGTTTATAAGATGAGGTTGATGTCGCAAAGTTGTTTGTTGGCAGCTTCTGCAGTTGCAGGAAGACTATGGCACAGAAGGTTAGCTCACATCAATAGTCAAGATATAAATAAAATGAGAAATGGCATAGTGGATGGACTGTCATATGAAGGTTCTTTTGATATTACAAAATCAGAATGTACTACCTGTTGTGAAGGAAAGCATTTGAGGTAGCCTATCTCCCATGTAGATGATAGAATACACAGTGATATATGTGGACCAAGGGAGGTCAAATCACTGAATGGTAATAGATATTTCCTATTCTTTGTGGATGATTACAGTCGAATGACTTTCATTTATTCTCAAACAAAAAAATGAAGCTTATACTAAATTTAGAGAATTTAAATCAATAGTTGAAAAGTATCAAGGTAAGGAAATAAAGATTTTTCACATTGATAATGGATTAGAATTCTGTAACAAAGAATTTGAGAATTATTTGAAACAATCTGAAATAATCATCAAAAAACCAACAGCTACACACCGGAATAGAATGGTGTGTCCGAGAAGGCCAATCGTACGATAGTTGAAACAGGTAAATATCTTTTATACGATTTAAAATTGGACAAAAGTTTTGGGCTGAGGCAGCCAATACAGCTTTTTATCTAAAAAACAGATCTATTGTATCAGGAATATTAAAGACTCCATATGAACTGTGGTATGGTTCAAAACTTGATTCCTAAGTCACATTCGATTGTTTGGAAGTAAAGCAATGGTGCATATCCCTAAGGAGAAACGTTTAAAATGGGATAAGAAAGACACACCACACATTTTAGTTGGATATGAAGAGGATATGAAAGGACAATCCCATCAAGAAGACTACTATTGTCTACAGCAGGGATGTGATTGTGATGGAAAATGAGTTAACTGGCAATGAAGCTGATGAGGAAGCTATCTGGGTAACAGATGAACAGACGCCTCAGAGCAATATATGTGCTGATGAAGAGGATTATACTGGTGATGCTTCAGATTTTTCAGTAAACACTGATAGTAATGACACATTAGTTGAAAATTCATCAGGTGAAGTACCAGAGCAATCAAAATCAACAACTTCAGCTGCAGAACCAGAGGTAGAACCCAAGAGACTAAGAAAGCCTGACTGGTATAGTTTTAGCAACATGTGTGTATCCAGTACTGTTCCAGTATCGAAGGAGATCTCATTCTCAGAGGCTTTTAATGGACCTGAGAAAGAGCAGGGAAGACGTACCATGGCAGATGAGTTGCAGTCAAAAAATCCAGGTGATGTATCAATAGTGAAGTGTCGATGGGTGTTTAACAAAAAGTTAGATGTGGAAAATAATGTACGTTACCGGGCGAGACTTGTGGCTAAAGCCTTTACGCAAAAGCCAGGTATTGATTATACAGAAACTTTTGCACCTGCAATACGTTATTCCACTCTTAGATTACTTTTTGCACTTACTGTTAAAATGGAAATGAATATAACTCATTTACATGTAACTACTGCGTTTCTAAATGGAATTTTAAAAGAAGCTATATATATATCAATACCAGAAGGTTTTACAAACAAAAGTGCGGGAGATATTTTGAAATTGAATCGAGCTATTTACAGTCCAAAGCAATCATCTCTAGCATGGTATGAAAGAGTAAAGATTTGTCTTTCAATAATCACTAACACCATCTATTGACATTCTATTGTAACTCTGTAATGTACCTGTTGTTGTTTTTTTTTTCTCATTAAGTCAGTCTGTTGCGCACATCACGTTTTTTAATAGTTTTATATGATAACCTGAATAATGACGTCAACCTATTATTTTGTGTAATGTATGGAAGCCTTGAAATACCAGCAGAGGAAAATAGCCCAGGTACCATGTATAGTAAAAGGCAACTGAGGTGCCAGAACTGAAAGATAGTGGTCCAATCCATCCAAAATAGTGTAGCGGTAGGTGTAAATAGGGCGGGGATGGGCAACAGCATCCACGTCGCAAAAGGTACGCTTGGCAATTGCCAACACGCTGCCCAGCCCCGCAATTTTGGGCAAAAATCCCCACTTCTTGGGGAGACCTAATTCCAGTGGATTTCCTATGGCTAATATGATATGATGATATAATGATGATAAATGTATGAAAAATAATATCAATCTAAAACATATTTATGTATCTTTCTCATAATATATTATCGGCTGTCAGTTCAAGTACCTTAGTTGCCCCATACGTCACCTGAGACAGAGGGAAGAAGTTCTTAATGAATTCTTACTACACCTTAAACTAATATTAAGTTTCTCATCTACCACACGAGTCTGATTAACCTGAAGCCTAGTACTAAAAATTAAAATAAACAGTTGACAGCCCCAATTTAATTTGCTCCAACAAAATGATAATAATATTAAATTACTTAATTGACAACGACAATTCGCTAATGGATACGTGATCACGGCACCGGAAACTAATTTGAAAATATTCATTTGCGGATTGAATGTGAGCGTCCGCGTTGGCACAGCGGCTGGTAAATAGGCCGGTCGCGTGCATACAGCCTCCACCAGAGTGGCGCCACGCAGGGTCACTATTTATTAAGCTTTTCAGATTAATTCGTGTTTGCGGGGGACTCTATAGAATGGTCGAACAAACTGATCTGGGGGCACGGCAGTGCCCCCGCCAAGTCGAGTGCAAAGCAAACACTGCCATACCATCCTCTACTAGAACCATTTTGCCGCATTTTCAGGTCCCTATTTAAGAAACTCAGGATTAAACCAGAACGAAAAAATTTTCATCATCCAGTAAGTTATGATAACATACTTAAAATCCAAAATCTCAAGTTTGTGGGACTTGTAGTTCCAAAGTTAAGCGAAAACAAATTTTCGCATTTATGACACACACTCACTCACCTACTCATGATCATCAAAATAGAGCTAGTACTTCCCATGAACTCAGAGAGCTGAAATTTGGTACAGGCTTAGGGTTTACTAACTACATAAAGGGAAACCTATGAAAACTACGATGATCGAAGATCTGGAGTACCTGGTGACCCTGATTAGAAAATACAACAGCCCAACCAAACTATTAAAAAATCGACGTACCGTCTTTACAAAAATTATTCAATTTGGCTAGCTGCTTCATTTCATGTCAAATATCGAAGGTCTAAAGTATCTGATGAAAAACCTTTAGCTGGTATCAGCTGTAGCATTAGAGATATGGCAATGTCCCCTTCTACTATTGGTACATAAAAATTTACTGTCATTGCAAACATCCAGCGAGTGGGACTTAGTGGAATCGAGCCTATAGCAACCCACTGCTGGGCGAATGCCTCCCCTTTAGATTTTGATACTCTTAAAAATAAAATAAAATGAGAATTCTGGATGAGACTAGACGGCTTTTATTCTTATACTTACTAGTTTATAAGAAGAAATAAGTCAATATTCGAAAGATTAAATTTATTCTAATCGAACATCACACAAATTAAATAAACAAACTTACCCCAAAATATTAATTTCTCTCTGGTCAAAAAATAATGCATTGGGCCTTGGGCTAAGAGCGCCGGTGATACCCGCTCACGTTGCTAGATGGCGCTGGCTGTATTTTAATTGAAGGCTGAATTAATTATATTGACACTTGCCAATTAATTAAGAGTTAAGTACTTTTTTATATTTTGTGTAGACTGAGGAATATAATATTCTATAAAAAGAAGAGAAATCCCACCAAAGACATTTTGTAAAAAAACTAGCCAAGTCTCGATGGAGCTGCTTGCTCATCTCTAAAAAGTATAGAAACCTAGACAAAATCGGGCCAAGTCTAAGGTTCCTTATTGCGATTTCTTCATTATTATAGTTAATGTTGTGTGACTTGACCGTTGAAGGGAACACAAGGGCACAGAACCAGGTGCCCCGTGACAATATTATACCAATCTGTCGCCAGAACCGGTACCCATTGACGATAAAAATTGCCAATTGGACAACGTTGATTGAATAACAAGTGAATTAAGGCTTGATACAGGTTTTGTACCCTTCAGTACCCTTCAACGGCCAAGTCACATAACACTAACTATTATAATGAAAAAATTGCAGTAAGGAATCTTAGACTTGGCACGATTTTGTCTAGATTCATTACTTTTTAGAGATAAGCAAGCAACTCCATCGAGACTTGGTTAGTTTTTTTACAGAATGTTTTTGGTGGGATTATGTTGACATCTCATCATCTTCATACCAGCTATTGAAAGTCCACTGCAGGACGTAGGTCTCTCTAAGGAAAGAGGTTTTTTGCCCATAATTGCCATGCTGGGCAAGCGTGTTGGCGATCGCAGAGCGCAGAGCGCAGCTTTCGCGACGGGGATGCTCATGCCCGTCCCCACGCTGTGCCCTATAGCTGTTCTGTTCCGGATGGATATACCGTCATCTATCGGTCCTTAGTCGCCTTAAGACAGTGCAGTGGGAGGTACTATTCTACTCTGCTTGTACCTCACGGCTAGATATCCCGTAATAGTTGAATAGACTGACAGTAATAATTAAAATATTTTTAGTAGATTATAGATATAGAGAAATAGTTTACTTTCCATCTATCCTAAACACGAATACCATCACATTAATATTTTTCCTGTGGGGATCGAACTCCCGAACACGGGCGCATAAGATAAGATCAGAAAAATGATGTGATGTTCTATAGTTTATTTGGCCTTGAGTCATAGTGACTCATTGGGAGGTCTACGATTACCAAACGTGAAATTTTTTAAACAATGGCGGGCCCGATGATGCTTATGGTGGTGATCTTATTTTATGTGCTCATGTTCGGGAGTTCTGAGGGAGGACTGAGGGCTCGATGCCAGGTTTTGTTCGCGAGATCCGAGCAGGATCGCCCGTGGGTGCCTCTAGAGGCTCGACCTAGGCTCAGGCGGCCATCGTTGGGGGTGAATTTAAATTGAATTCTGCAAAAGAGTATGGACGGAGTGAGTTCGGCGGCTCTAGGCTGCCGGTTATTACTCTATTGAAAGAATGCTTGTGGAGTGTTAGTGACCGTGTCGTACCAGTGAGAGGGCGAGGGCTGCGATTTTTATGGTTATTGTATCGGGCGGATCTTCGAGCATGTGATGATGCGGTCAGACGCATCGCACGATCTACAATGTCAGACGTTGAGGTTTTTCTTTACGACGTACGCCGCGGGTTAATATTTATATTAGCGGACTGCTGTATTGAGTTGCCTCGTCGAGAAAACGACGCATCGCTTCTTTGATAAACTCGCGGATCGTTGGCAGATCGAGATGGCGATGTATACTGAGTTACGGATATACCAAGGAGCGTTGGTCGCCCTTTGTAAAAATTTGTTTTGAACTATCTGAAGCTCTTGAGAAAGATTGTTGTAATGTCAAATATACTTCAATAAAGTAGGCCCATTACAAGCACTTTTAAATTGTCCATAAAATAATGATAAAATATATAATAATAATAACATTAATACTTTTAATAAGTAAGTGATTTTACACATATCAGGTTCGTTTGTATTTTATAAATAATACACACAAGCCTGACGACCCAAGAGATCATAAAAGCTATCTAACACATAATTTCATTAGGAATATCTTAAACTACTCTGCCGGCACCAGACGAGTATTAAAACTAACTTTACTGCAGGTTCTATACGCGACGCGCCAGACAGGAAACTGTAAAAAAAATTGGTGGTGAAAGTCAATATTACAAAACGGCGTCACCTGCTGTGTTCGATTATTTCACGATAGTTTGTGATCGCCATCACTTAAAGGTATTATAATTAGTGGTTTTTAGGCAACGGTTTTTTCACGCTGACGCCTGTAGGGGTTTCATCATTGCCAGACACTAAGTTGTATAGATGGAATCTTTATCACCAACAGTTTTTCAGCTTAAGGCACGAGAGAAGTTTTTCAGTACAACCAGATCTAAATTAGACAGACCCCTTGAAACTATATACTGATTCGACTATAATACACTTCCAGGCAATTGTTCTATTGCTATTTTTTACTAAATACAACTAATATTATAGAAGGGGCTTTTATGTAAATGTTAAAGATTTTTAGCTCTATCTGTTTATAAAAGTATTAAGTCTCAGCAGCTTTCAACTTTGAAGAAGTACTTGTATTGAATTGACTGAACCTGTTAAATTTGGTCTCACTTGACGAATGTATTATTTATTTATTTAAATTATGATATTGCATAAAAACTGATCTATAATATAAACTGCGATAGCAACAGTGCATGAACACCAGGTCCACACACTGTGTCCACACGCAACACTCGAGCATGGTGCTAATGTCACATCTACATAATCACCGGATGATCGCCGGCCGCTGGCGGCACGGATCGGAGTCCGGCGGCGCACGCTTCGTTCGACTTTACCCGTAAAAACGATTGCTAGCTATTTTCAAGTTCAGAGGTTGACAATCAAACGTAGATAAGACTTCGAGAGTATCTTTTATATAGGTTAGAACAGTTAGGGGCGGCTTTTCTTACTGATACAGTTTTTTGTAGGTCAGGTTTTTTGACACAGCACCAACCGAGTACGTGTTCTAACTTAAACAAAAAAATCAACTTGTAATTGGATTATGCCCTTACTTAAAACAACATGTCTACCATGCCATGGTGTCGGCACTATCACGGATGCTTCTCTTAAAAAGTGAAAGGTGTGGGTTTGATTCCTACTTTACACTTGATACAAGTTTAAGCTGACAATTAAATCTGACACTTTTAAATTAATTGTTTATTTCACATTAAAATATGGATTCGTATAACGTAAAACGTATGTTTTGTAAGTTATATTCAATTTTAAACCAGTATCAATAATATAATTTTTTGTTACCCTATTTAATTTCAAGCTATGTAAATAACAGTCGTCAGTCTCTTATCACAAATGAGAAGATTAGCATAATAAACCAAATGTTTAGGGCCCAGTAGGTTTGATATACTAATCTGCTGGACCCTGCAAAGTATAAAATATAATGTATAGGTTTACAGGTAGAACAAAAAAGAAAATAAAAATATTTCACTCGTACTATTTAAAAAGCTATTTTTAACTATTTTCAAGCAGTTTTTAACAAATATTATTGATATTGCATCTTTACTTGAAACTTTCTTAACAAAAGTCAAAAACAAAT
Source organism: Heortia vitessoides (assembly GCA_020976665.1). NCBI lineage: Eukaryota > Metazoa > Arthropoda > Insecta > Lepidoptera > Crambidae > Heortia > Heortia vitessoides. The sequence goes on from JACJUM010002809.1 coordinate 63,773, forward strand.
AAATACAATCATTTTTGCCTATATGTTCCTTACGCCAATTGAATTTCTGACCGTCGATATTGGTGGCGTGCTACGGGCAAGCGTGCTACATCGCAAAACCGAAGGCTCTTAAACCAATGTCTGATAGGAATGACATATGGTTCTGAAACGTGGTCTGTCACTGTAGGTTTTACGAGCGTGGGTCTTACGAAAGTGTAAGCACAGCTGGTAAAACTAGACTGTTGCCCAGACTGTTGAATTACTCTGCGGCGAATCAAACTCAACAGCCAGTCTGCCCGCTCCGGCATGTCGCAGGACCGCAACTGTAGTCACAACAGCAGTCTCGTAGCCTCGTAGCTGTAGTAGCGACCTGTGCCGCGTGTAGCGATTGAGCACGAGGACTATGATGCAAATAGCAGTGTTCGCATTGCTGTGTTCCGGTTTAAAGGGTGAAAGAGGATGTGAAATTATCTAGTAATGTGACAAAATATATTCAGGTCATAAGGTTGGCAACGCGCTAGTGAAATCCTTGTAATATTTCGAGCTCTAATCTATACGTTGCGGTAACGCTTACACGGACTGTTTGCTTCTATGTCGACCTAGTATAATAAAAAAAAAAATGTGCTAACAAAAAATAGCTACAAATAGACAAATTAGGTTTAAAAGTAATTTACTAGGGGTGAAAAGAATCAAAAAGGATTAACAATTGAAATAATTATGCACGCCCAAAAGTTACTAAAGAAGAGACAGATTATAGCGAAAAAATCTAATGTCTCTACAATCAATTGAAAGTGAGGATGTGAATAGTTGGTTGATTTCTCCCTACTAAGACTACACATATTATAAACATCGCACTGATGTGATGCCATGATGAGCCTTACAATAAAGGAAATAAGAAAACCTATTCCAAGGTTTCCTCATTCCTCATTTCTAATGGGAATAGTTGTATGCGGCCTTAATCCTAATAGCTATTTATTTATTTATATTATAAAAAATAAATTTGTTTCATTCCTCGACAATTTTCACCGCTAACGGTTGAAAGGTAAAATTCCATGCAGGCCGTCACCGCGCGCGCTTTGTAGCAATATTACCGTGCTACGACGCTACGACGCTATGAGCGGCGCAGGAAACGGGCCCGTACGTGCTTCGTGTGTTTTGGAAATTTTATTTGATAAAATATATATATAATGTGTATTGTATAATATATAGACCGCTTCACTTCACTACTTTCGTAGCATGGAAAATAGCCTTTATTGTGTTACAAGCTATGAGGATTGCTTGAATTAATTGCCAAATCATTGCAGTGATTAAACTATAAAGTGTCACAAACAGACACTTTTGCATTCTTAGTACACACTAGCTTTATGCTCGCAATTCCACCCCGATGGGCTTCACTATTTTTCACGCGGGAATTGCCGTAGCGTCAATAGTAATTGATGCATAAGTAAAGTAGTGATGCGTAACACACACACAGGCATAATTTTATATTAGTAATATTAGTATAATTATTTAAAATTTCGTTAGTAGGTACTCATTACACCAAGAATAAATTATATTATTATTGGACATATTTTATAGCAGGACATTAACGTTACACCGTCATTAAGGAATGTGAACGAAATGCTTAAAGCGTCTGATGTCTGATCGAGCAAACACATGCAACGATTGATCGTTCTGTTGGTACACCGGAGTATCAGGGGCGTTGCTTAAATCCAAGCGTGGTAACGAGCAAACTCTCACGTAATACGGTCGCGCGGCGTCACTGGCAGCGGATTGGTTGGCACAGGATTCCACCGCGCCACACATCTTCATCCTGTTGTATTTGAACTGCGCTGTATCAGAACAAATGAATAAGAAGTAGATGTAGCCGTGAGGCACCGGCAGAGTAGAATAGTACCTACCCCTGTACCAGGTGTCGTAAGAGGTAAGGTACCAGAACTGACAGATACAAGGTGGAAATCGGCAGCAGCTTCCCCGTCGTAAAAGCTGTGCTCTACGATTGCCAAAATGCCTTGCCCAACGCGGCTGTTATGAGTAACATAACCCTTCTTTGGGGAGGCCTATGTCCAACAGTGGACTTTTAATGACTGGTATGATGATGAACAAGAAGTGACCGTACGTGCTGTACTATGACTTTTATTGTAGTCATAAAGTTATAAGAAGATTTCTTTAGTTGAATTGTTAAAAAATATTTTTAATATACATAAATAAAGACATATTTTATGTTGTGGTGGTATTCGATCGGTTAGACGCGTGGGTGTTACCACCCACGCGTCCAACGTGCTTGAGCGTGCATATGATATACTTAGATTTCCCTCGCATGTGTCGCTCCAGCATTACTTAATGCCAGCTCGGCCGGAGGACGTCATGTATTCTGCTTCACACTGACATACAAAGCTGCCAACTGACTGGAGTGTCCGTATTGCGGCACGGCATCGCTTTGACACTAGCATTCATTTTCGCAGGGTTAAATCAGTTAGATGTTTGCATACATACCTTACTCATAAAAAGTACCTATTTCAAAGCAAGCCGACGCCGGTGACGTCTATAAACGCTTTGGCATCGACACTACAAACGTAACATTAAGTTGTTGCCTGAGTTACGTAATATTCCGCACTTAAATCATATAAATATCAACCGCGTACGAGTATTTCTCTCGTAAGAATGTACGGTTCACGTGTCGGTCGAGACAAACAAGTGGAATATTTAAAAAGAACATTATACAGTTACTTGAAAATATGTAAGAGAAAAATCACTCGCACACTTATCAAAAAATTACAGAAATTAAGGTTGCAAAAATTTGGATCTTCTTATAAATTTTGAGGGCTTCATTTAGGTAACTAAGTGAATAAGTAAACTACAACACCTAAGGAAGTAAACGGATGTCAATTTTTTAATAAAACTCCAACAGTTAAAATAGAACGATTTTAAAATTCTTCCAAATTTTTCATTATTTAAATTTATTAAAATGTAGTTAATAATTTTTAAAGCAAAGGATGAAATAGAGCGTATAATTTTATTCAATATATCCTTTCTAGATTCATAAAATATGTTCTTTAAAAACTTGTTTGCATTTTTTTACCAAACCCTTGTAAATTAACTAAATAAATGGGAAAATAGGTATGGAAAATGTATGAGAAACTTCATCAATTTTAGTGGTAGCGATTCCCACTAAAAGTTACGAATTGATGAAATTACGGCAAATGTCATAAACGGTTAGACGAATGTTAACTGGCGTCCACTGGCGGACAGACGACACTACTGTACATAAGAGTCTTTTATTTCAGCATTACTGTGATTATATTAAATTTGAAGAGACTTGATTGAGAAGTACCTAATAAAGGAGAAATTATTGAAGTGTAATCTAAAGGCTCAGTGCGAGTTGTTTAAACAATAAAAAGAAATAAAACTTCAGACTACGTTATATAAATTCAATTAGAAATACGTCAGGTCTCAAGTCGTGGATTTTCTTAGATGCCTGTTTTCTTTGCATATACTCGTATTATACCTCGGTCGCAAAGACTGGATTTCGTATCACTGTACAAAGAGAAGTTAGTTTAATCGGCGGGTTACTTGTGAAAGGGATCGGGATACTTTAATAAAACATCAACTTTTGAACATATAACATTAGTATTTATTATCTCAATGAAAATAATTCTACCAAATAAAGAATCACAGTCTTTCATAATAACGGATTACACGTAAACCGGTAATCACAGCCAAAATTCTCCCTACTCAATCGATTGACCTCTGTGTATCCCCAGCAGTAGACGTTCTATGGCTGCTATGATGACGATTACATGTTTTGATAAACAGTTTACCACGGAAAGAATAAACGATACCAGTAACCTAATGAAAACATGGTTTTTAGGGTTTCAAACAGACAAAAGTCATTTGTAAATAAAAGGGATACCTTTTTTATTACCAATGGTGAAACGAGGGCAAAAAATAGTTTGTTATTTTATGTAATTTCTTTAAAACATTGTTATCCTTTGCATGATACTTTCTTCCAATTATCTGTTGTATGTATAAATAACTTGCAACTTTGCACCAGACGACAATCCGTCACTCTCGCTCTCATCTATCATACTGGAACTTAGAAAGCTGCGTAAAACAGATAATAACTAGATAGTATACATACCCGGGTCCAATATCATTTTTATTATACTAAACGTTTCGTATAAATTACAATATGGTCGAACACGCATCAGTAAACCGCGTCTAGATCGAAGCAAAGTCACATTCAAGTAAAGAAAAACTTGTACATATTTAGGTGACTTATCGATAAAAATATGTCGCAGACCGTAATGAAAAGGCATTGCTTCAACTGAGTGAGCTGAAAATAAACATCTTTTTACATTAAAGTAAATGTGTCCCCAGGGCAGGAGCGCGTCCTGTAAACCCTTAACCACGGTTGCGAGCGGGTAGTGGAGCGAATACTAGTTTGGCATTTATTTTGGACTTGTTTTTAGATAAGAAGGAGTTTTTACCAATAGGGCGATCATACTTCAAATAGCACACGGAGAGCTCGCTGGGAGTTGCGAGTGCTATATATTTTATAAACAGTTATATTGATATTTGATGATATAATTGCAACATTACCTGTGTTACATTGTATATTCCTCCTTAACCTGCTATATAGTATTTATGTATATATATACTATAAAGGTATATTATTGAAGTCTATTAATAAGCATATGAAAGTGCCCATAAGTAATTGAAATCGACAAGTCACATTTAAGGTAGCGGTAACGTTCACATCTTCTTTAGTTTTCATACAATAAATATTATGTGTGTAGCTGGTACCATCGCGCAAACACTATGCTTGTTTGCGCGATCTTCCCGAGACACGAGCCCAAAGTATAACGCAGTTATTGCACGCATCGGATAGAGCCTCCGAGGGCAAGCTAATGACGTTGTAATGTGGAATTCGACTGCAACCACTCTACTGAGCTGTCTAATAAACGCCCGGGTTAAGGAGTTACTAACATATAATCATGAATATATAAAGTTGGTGGATTTTATTGAAAAGTTTTGATCAATTTATAAAACTTACGGAGTTGTAGTGATTTTAGAGATAATGTTTATGATATAAAATATTGTAGTATGACTTAGCTTAAAGTATGTATGTATTTCAGATAGAACTCAAACGGGCATCCTATCCAGTCCATTGCAAAGTAAATACTACCGTAAGTGCCTCCACCGATGCCTCTCTCACTCACACACGAGTCACATTTAATGGATATTTTCATCGATCATCAATTGGCACACCCCTCTACAATCGAGTTAAACACACGAGAATTGAATCACCAAAACCAATCGATACATCATTCGGCGGACCGAGAGCCGCAGCCGAGATAACAGCACAATTTTCATTGGTGTATTCATGTTTCAATTTGCAATTAATCTGACTAGATTTCCGATGTAAATTTATAGCCAGATGAAATTTGATGTTATATGTCTGGAGGTTGCAATTGATCTCCTCAAATGTCACTGAAAACTAACATGATGATGATGATGATCTTCGTTGTACCAGCGAGAGCCGACACTCACTTCTGGACACGGACCTCTGCGCTTGCCAATAAACACTGTTACAGGTGTGCACTACAGAAAGACATATTATACAATACCATGCTCAGACATGATGAGACTCAAGATATACGAGTAAGTCAGTTGATGGTGAAATACCCGGTGACTCCAGCCCGAGTTGTCCCATATCAAGTAGGATGGATTTAGCAAGTATCGATGATACTTACAAGTATAACCGTGAGGTAACGGCGGAGTGGAATAATATCAGCCTCTGTACCAGGTGTCGTAAGATGTTACTAAGATATCAGAACCGACAGATGGTGGTATATCTATTCAAAATAGGGCAGCTCAAATGCACAGGGCAGAGATGAGCAGTAGCATCCCCGTTGCGTGAGCTGTGCTCTGAGATTGTGGACACGCTTGCCCTGCGCGACAATTATGAGTAACATTACCCCTTTCTTGGGGAGGCCTACGTCCAGCAGTGGACTTTCAATGGCTGATATGATGATGATACTTAAAATAAATAATGTCACAAACGGTACATATTTATTCAAACAATCTGCTCTCTGAAATAACCGAGAACTTGTTAATACTAATTGTAAACATTTGAAGGATTTCCTTTCATAATTGCCTCTTTTCTTGAACTCTTAACTAGGATTAAGTATAAACATCAATTCTGACACCGTCACAACAATGAGAAGGAATATCAGTAAATGCTAATTAGAAACAACCCATAAAAGCGACCTGGTTTGCACAATGAAGCCATTTTGTCCCACTGAGAAGAGATTGCGTTACATAATCCGCATTAATTCGGAACATGCTCTAATATCAAAAGAAAACGAAGTGCGACACTAACCCCCCCCCCCCCCGCACCCCCCTCGCCACCCTCGCCCAGACACACGTGGGCGACTCCATACACCGCTCGTCTATATTCAATGACCGTGACGGCGCTCTATTGCCTGTTATTAAATTTTAACAGAACCATATATTACTTTATCTTGGGTACTTAGGTATCTTGGTTACGTACGATTGAACTAACGCGGAGCAATAAAATAAAAGCAATAAACTGTAGTACCAGCAGAGTACAAAAGTACCTCCCTCTGCCCCAGGTACCGTAAAAGGTGGCTGAGGTACCTGAACAGAGCACGGATGAACTGCAGTGCTCCCATCGCGAAACTATGCTCAGCGATTGCCCCCTCTGCCCAGTAAACATACTATGGCTGATATGATAATTCTACTGTTAGCCGGAATAAAATCAGACAACCATTCACATTCTTATTTTCATTTAATTGTTTTTACATCCCCAGTTTTTCCGCTTTTTCTGTCACTTCTTTTGTAACTAGGCGCGTGCATAAATTTTTCAGATAGTAGTGATAAACTGATATACAAACTAAGTATTACGTAATTTTCCTTAGCGCATCGAAACTCCCACAGTAGTGCTTATGTGAAGTATTTACTATACTATTTTGTTTGTCAGTTACGGCATCCATAATATAAACCATGCGGCATCTGCAGAGTAGAATGGTGTCTTCCACCTCTGAACTTGGTGACACTAGAGGTGACTGAGACGTCAGCAGCAGCAGATGTCGCATATGATAGTGATCCTATCTTATGTAACAAGGGTTGTGAGTTCGATCCCCAACCAAGACAAACATTTATATGATGATAGTTGTGTTTGTTCTGTGTCTGACTGTTAAAAACATGTATTTAAGTATGTATAGTATAGTATAGTAAACATGTATTTGTAACTTCTCTATTGTCTCATGTTCGTAACACGCGTGCTTTAGGCGACTTACCACGGAGTCAGGTCAACGTTTGAGGTGAGTGAATTTACCTTAACCTTTAAAGATGGCATTATATTATTCCAAAAAGCAGAGTTAAAATGCAAAACCAGCATACCAGCTCAACTGAACGGATTTTTCCCAGCAGTGGACTTCCTACTTATAAGTGTAAAGTGTTTTTTGATAAATTGATTACACTTGTTAAATGCTTCTGACATTTGTTTCACTTTAATATGAAATTGCTTGCGCATTCGTAAAGAGTCAACGAAGCCATCTTCGACGAACGTACGATCTACAGAATTGAAGCGGCGATTTTAAATACATATTAAAGTATTCATTGCAATCAATTAATACAACGGAACACATGCATTAAGCGGCGATTTCTCATAAATCCGTCCCATTCATTTGAAACCGAGATATGAATGCATCGATGGAAGTGGCATTGTTCGCGGGCATCGGGCGAGGCGGTACAACTGCGCGATGTATCGATTGCCGCGACTAATCCGATTCCGTGTGGTTATATCGGGAGTGAACACATCGACCTACCAGCGACATTATATATCTAACTAACTTTTGCCGCGACTTCATTCGCGTGCAAGGTGGAAATAGTTCTAGGGTCTAAGAACATTAAGGATTTTTTTTAACGTATATCACGCTATTACCAGTTCGAGCAGAGCTTAACAACGTTATGTAAAAGTAACTCAATAAAATGAAGCTTGATTAAGATTGTTTATATTGGCGATATTGTAGGTATATATTTGAGATCATAATTTGATATTAGCATTGTTTTATTTCCCTTAATAATGCATAAATCATTATATCATCACAATGCATGCACGAGTTTTACATATAATGTCATTAAATATATATTTAATAGCATATTAAATTATAATATTTAAAATATTATAATTATTATTTTATAAACATTAATCTAAAATTTAGACAACAACTTTTTTTATTTATTAGACTAGGTCTACAAACATGCACAGAGTCCGCATGATAGTAAGCGTCACTGCAGCCTAAAGACGATCGTAATATCACAAGAATATCACTAACACGTCACCAACCTTGTGACTTGAGGATATTAAGCAACATTACCTAGTAAATTCATTGTTTCTTTTATCCTTCAGACCGAAACATAGCGGAGGCAAGTACCTCATGTAAACTATTGAGTTAAGTAAAGACAAGTTTGACAACTATAATTTAATTGTATTTCTGTGGACAGAAGAAGTTTGAAACACACATATTTGAATAATTTCTGTATATACTATGTTTTTTATTTTTTCGCCGGCACATTGATGTATTGTTAGATCTCTATAGAGATAGATAGAATCAGACTTGTAGTTCCGGGATTAGAATATTCAACTAAACAAACAAGCAATTTCTTCTTCTTATATTTAAAATTAGTATAGATTAGCACACTGTATATTGGTAAGCAAAGACACGGACGGTATTACCGGGTAGTGAAGTACCGGCAGGTGTGGCTTTGCTGTTACTTGTATTTCGACACATCTTAATAGAAGGTTGTACTAGGAGTCGTAAGGGGCGACTAAGGTACCGGGACCAAAATATGACGGTATACCCATCCAAAACAGTGCCGCTGAAATACTACAGGTTGGTGAGGAGCAGCAGTATCTTCGTCGCAAAGTTGCTCTCAGCGATTGTCACAACGACTGCAGCCAGACTGCCCAGCGGGGTAATTACTGGCAATAATATACAATATGATTGTAGACATAAGTTAAGCAATACAACTGTACAAACTGCAGCGAATTTCATTACTTTATTTATTAGTCCCATAATATAATTATATATATGTATATATATGCATTTATTTATTGCATAATATATATTTTATAATTGGTATATATATATATAAATACAAATACAAATGCAACTTATATTATTGATTGGATTTCGAAATAGACAGTGTGCCTTTGCGATCCGTTCAAATGTGGTAATAGTGCGCGCCGAATAAATAACCGGTGGCGCATTCCGCAGCCGCACAGCCTGAATAGTGACGGATTCGATTAGTCCGTGTGTCTAAGCGGCTCTGGGAATGGATGAATGGAAATGAATTAAATAAAAATTATGAAAGAACTATAAGATCTCAGTAATATATATGGGAAGTATAGGCTACGCAACAGGCCAGCTTTAAACTTATTTAGTCTAAAGCTGGTCTATTGCGTAAAATAAAAGATGCCGTGACGCGCTCGTGAATATGGCGAGCTGTGAACCGACTTTGTTAAAGTGAAGACGCGGTCGGGGAATGACTAAAACACAAGAACACGGCGTGCAGCACGCGGCAGTCACGCGGCGCGTGTTGTCGGAGCCGACGCCCACAGTGTCGGCCGACGTCCACAGCTCCTCGCACAAAGTTTAGATTCGCGATAGCCTCCAGAGGCCCCGACGCGCGGCGAGCGGGGGCGGGCCCTTGGGCGTTGATTCTACTCTCTATTCAATACTAAAAGCTTTTATTGCCGGCGAGTCTTTGTTCCAAGCCAATTATTGTTCCTGCCTTCTTTTATCTTTATCATGAAAGGCGCACTCTTGCCGTTTAAACTGATCGACTGGCACTCTTCACGTTCCGAGGGGCGCCCTTTATTGATGGCATAAATGCATTTGTGATTGAAATTGAATCATATTTTACAAGATTCACGTAGAGTATTTGTTGCGCGCCGCTCCGGGATGTTTCACTCAGTAGTTTGTTCTGCGTCCTCGAGTTAATCAATTCTGTATCGGGCATTCGAAAGCATTTAAATAAATGTAATTTTAGTTGCTTCCAGTGATTGTAGACAAGCGACTTTCACATATATTTTCTTTGTTATTAGGAGCATAAGTTTTGATTGTGTAAACGCTTAACGCACGTTAGACATAGGATCGTCTGCTTGAATAAAAAAATATATATATTTATTCACGAATAATTCATACTATGCCTTTTATCTACACGAAACAGCTCACGGACAAGCGGCTCCCACAGTTTGAAACCAACGCGCCGTTATATAACTGTTAGGCAAATCTAGGCATAAATAGGATTTAAAAAAAGTTTAGTTAAGTTATTTTTTTTAATTGAGCTCGCTGAAAGCACTCGGCCCGCGCACACATAATTCATAAAGTTTTGAACTTTTCATGTAGTGAAGCGCTTCACCCGCTAAGCCGGCAGCCGGCAGCCTCTAGATTTAGCAAAACAGACAAAATGGCCGAACATTCTCCGCGATTCGCTCTAACTGGTATTATGATAGTACAAAGTTTTTCGAGGAGATTTTACAAGTCTTGGGATGTAAAACAGTTGTCCTACGACTTTGTACGCGCGTACGTGTGCGCGTCACGCATTAGATGCGACTCAGTGTTAAATATTAGTAAGGAGGAGTTGCGCCGATACCGAAATCGGTTTATAACGGTATATCAATCGGAAACAGTAAAAAATGTATCCTGCTACAAGGCTACGCTCTGCGATTGCACCCATATCTGGGCGGCAATTGTGAGAAAATGTACGCCTTTCTCGAAGTGGTCGGGCAGTAGAGGTCCTACGGTTGATATGAAGACGATGATAAAGTATACTACCCAGGTTCCCAGGATTCCTCATTGTACAGATACTAGAGCCCGGGAGGTAGGTTTTAAGACGTTTGCGTTCATTTTATCAGTGTAACTTATGGGTTAGTTGTGAGGAAAAGACTCAATGTCTTGGTTGTACACTACAATAAACATTTTAAATACTTTGCTCACTTAGCAGAATATGATTACCATTAAAGGCAACTATTTGATTGCGACTTTACTTTAAAAATTTGAACCGTATAACGCACGCAACGGAACCTTTCAAGAAGTATTCCTCTGTATTTACACATTTTTTATTGAAGCGTGATAGTATATTATATATAACTTTGTATAGCCATATATAAAAGGTTAGTTTCAAAAAGTATCCCCACGCGGGACCTAGCTAGTAATTATATAAGTGAAAAATTTTCACGGTACATCTTTGAATACATTGGATGTTAATTTTTTTATATATAGTAATAGCTTACATATTAAATATATAACATTTCAGAATAATATGGAAAAGTAACATGTATATTTTTTGAGTCTCAACTCTAACTGGGCGTAGTTTGGTACGAAATGTAGAGTCGAAGTATCGGCGGTATTTTAAATATCAGTAGAGGCTCGTGGTGGGCGGCGGGGACGCTGATGCTGCTTGTTACACAATTTCTGGACGTGTGGCGCGCCTGTGGGCGGCCCGCCGCCATCCATAATGCACGGATAGGATTCCACGCGAGGTGAGATCAACAACTTGCTTGCAACGTACAATGCTACCCACTTTGGCAACACTAGGTCATCCTATAGATTTTAAGTTTTACTATCAACTCAAGTACATGTTTACATTTAGCTTAGGAACTATTACAAAATTACTTTGAAACAACGTGTTTTAAAGAATGGTAAACATTAATATAATAGTCTGTATGCATTACAGTGTACAAAATTATCTACAAATAACCCTATTGCCAATGTAATTATAGTTCTGAAACATCATGGCACTGACCGAAGGACGCGCGGTGAGGGGACACACTAATTACAGTTTCAACATTAATGTAATAACGAAACCGAAGGCCGGCGCAGGTCGGGGCAATCCCTTAAACGGCTCGGAATGAAATCAAATTATCTTTAAAGCCCTTTGACGATAATCTGGTGAACTGTTCAGCGGTGACGACACTCGCAGGCGGCCATTGTTCGCGCCGACACAAAGTGGCTCGCTGCTGCTTACTTCTCCCGGCGCGTCGCCGGATATTATCTATTCAAAATATGTGTATCTGTTATCACAAGTGGAACTAAAATATTGGCACATTGTGTAAGTCTATTGTGCTCTAGGAAAGCGACATTCGGCACGGGTAAAGTCGATACATGCCTATGCCGCTACGCAAGCCTTCCCTAAAGGATTCAATAAAACTGTTTACATGCAGGCAGCGTCTAGAGAAATTCTGCAATCATGTGAAGTCGTTGATTCATTTTGATCCGGTGCGTGATCTCCCTTTCAAAATTTTCAAAGCCTTCACTCCGAGCATTACTCTCCTTAGGAATCGGGCGAAATTTTTAGAGAAATTCCAGTTTTAAGCCGAACCAGAGTGAAATAGTTAATTCCGTATTAGATCGTTAAAAGTGTTAGACTTTTAGGAAATTAAGTGTAAGTCGTTCGTGTCGAGTGTAGAATACAGTATCAATTTCACACATACATACATTTCACATATACATACAATTTCGTACAAACATGTGTTACGCCAAAATAGTTGTCAACAGCGCCGCGCGCGCTCGCGTTCCGAATAACAAAAGTTGCGCTGTTTGCGGAACGGCGCCACCAGCGTGCGGCTCTCCGGGACACGCGCGCGGGGGCGCGGGGGCGCGGTGGCGCGGGGGCGCGGGGGC
>JACJUM010002809.1:76870-117321 GCA_020976665.1 Heortia vitessoides
GTCGTCGACATTTGTAGGGTGTATAATAATGTAGGCGACTTTATTGATGCGCTTTCCATAAACCACATAAGATAAAACAGCTGTTTAACGGAAACCAAATGAAATTACTATAATATAATATTTTATAAGTACACTGCAGGATGAGAACCCGCCTTTTTGTCCGTAAGGTAATTAACTCAAAATAAAATCGCTCTTAGGAGAGATTTGAAAATAATATATCCTAATAGAATCATAAACAGGTTAAGTTAATATCGAAAAAATCAAATTAACAACAATTATTGTAAAACTTAAGATTTGTGCTCTTGAAAACATTTAATTGAATACGTATTTTTTATAGAAAATCGCCTCATAAGTTGAAAACACCTTAAATCTGCTCTAATTTCTATAAAAGGGAATTACGTTGTACAAAAAAAATAAAACAACCTAATCCGAAAAAAAAATTATAAAAACAATAATATCCAAACCTTTGTAACCTTGTTCTTTGTGACACGATGCATAATAATCGGATTCATATAAGAATCAGTTTTCAATATGAAGTTTAACTTATAGGTTTTTAGTACAATATAGGGCAAGTATTCCAAATTGACTTGTTACAGACAGGCAGACCTGACTACTTAAAAATACTGCAAGAAACATACGATTAACATGAACAGAGCAGAAAAAAGAGTACGACAAATTAAAATAGATAATAGGAATCAGTTGAGCTTTCATAGAAAACAAAAGCAATGTTCGTTTTAAAAGAGCTTATAGGCATCCGACAAATTTAGGTAGAAGCCTTTTCTACTAAAGGAAATATTCAATTTTTACATTCACCGTGCTTCGTACTAGTCACAGAAAGGATATTATTACTTCTGACATGGTTAGGTTGCTAAAATAAGAGGTAAAGAAGTTGGAAGATGCTTTTGACAATTGTTATTAATTAAAATAATCTTTGAGATTTTTTGAAACAGTGTAATAATTTTAAAAAGTTCAAAGACAATAAAAACTGGATCAATCACAAGACGGAAGGTAGGAAGGTCACAAAGTATTTTGAACTAACATAATGGAAGCGTGTGTATCTTATTCACGGCCAACTATTTTAAAATATACTCATATACGGAAGTTTCTCCAAACCTGTTTAAAAATTAAGAAACAAGCGGGGTACCAGACTTGTAGCGTCCCTTCCCACTAGAGTAGGACAGGAAATATTCTAAGGTACAGTTTTGCATTTTGATCGCTTTTAATTAATTGGTAACAGCATTGATGATATAATGGACGTGATAATACATTTTACGAAGAACTGATTTTATGTCATAATAAAGTAAATTTGTAAAGTAAACGCGTTATAATAAGTTTGAACTTTATTTTAAACTATATTAAGAAGATATCTAAAACATAAATGTAAAACAGATTTGTTATTAATTATAAAAGAACACTGATTAAGGTTATTGTTACTTTACTCTTTACTCCAAGTAATTTCCAATAGGACCAATCGTATGCAGCCTGCGTTTAGTCAGGTCGTCTGTCCACCATGTGGGTGGATATCCTACGCTGCACTTGCCGTAAGACTTAACCATAGATACATTTGAAATAACGGAAAGAGTAAGATGAATTCGAACTAAAGTATAATGTAGTATTGGTCGAGTTAACAAACTTCTGTAAACTGCCTGAGATTGTAGTTGACCAATGAACTATAATGTAACGAATTGTTAGCACTGACGCCTGTAACGGTAGAGTTCCTGTAACACCATCCAACCACTGAGTATTCATGGAACATTTGTTATCCCCAGTTTTTCTGTTGTCCAGTTGTCCGGTTCTTTTTTGTTGAATTGTGAAATGAACCTATTGTAAATATTACGTAAAACTTTTTAAAGTAAGCCTGACTACAGTTTGTTTAACGAACTTTTTGATATGATCCTAGATCTATCAGTATAATGAGTATAGAATCTAGTATATCTACCCTAATTTGTAAATATTATTGTTATTGCTTACTTAAATGAAGTATATTTGTTTTCTTTTTTAGTATAGTCACTTGTCCGTACATGTCACCTTTGCCATTAATTCGCTAATACATGCACACAAATGAATCCTTGTCAAATGTAATGCAAATGCAATGTAAGTGTTGAGTAATTTTGGAGGAAAACAATACCCAATGTTTCTTCATCATCGCCAGCACGTGTTCAACGGTGAAGTAATTGGATGTCATGAGCAGCGTCATCTGGAACACGCTGCAGGCGGTCACCAGGGTGACGAAGGTACCCCACTGCGCCGTGGTCAAGATCATGATCACGCGCTCTGTCGGTGTGGGGAACCGCACAAATGTATTCCTGTTGGAAAAGCTTTTGTTTCGTAATTCTTAATTTTATAATGTCCGTTGATCAATGACTTTTTATATTGTGGGACAAACGAGTCACTTGATTGTAAGTAATCAGCGTCATGGACACAGAGAATAGATTCTGCTCTTGAAAATCCGAAGTCGTAACGTCGTAAGAAACTCTCTGCAGCGGTATTCTTTAGGGAATACCACCGCAGCGAGTTTGTATTTGTTTACTATACATAAAACTACGTAAAATATATTTTTTTTAGTTTAAATTTTCCCACGCAAACCTGCGTCTAATGTCATTCAATTTTATCTGTGGTAAAATAATTATAACCTAAAAACGTCACATTGTCATAATCTGAGAAATTACTTGTTTAAATAAAATACCACTAAAATAGTTGTGATTTGGAACTGACATTGTAAATAATAACATTAAATGTCGTTTCTTTTCTTACAGGTATGTAAAGTATTATTAGCACTTGTTTAATTGTTTGTTAGGTAGCGTACATTTAAATTAACGGAATAAATCTTTTCTTACAGAGAAACTCAATTGTGTTTGATTGACTGTGTCGTCCAAATTACACATTGAGTAATACAATCTTATAACTATACCGGCTTAGCATACTACGTTTAACGTTCTGGTAAAGTTAAGGCATCTGTTTTTATGATGTCTCTTTTCGCAATTTACCGCATAAAAAGATTATTTTATATATCCTGACGTAGTAAATAAAAAATGTCTGTGTCCATTTAACTTAATGAAAAAAAATATACTATTATTATTATTTCTAGTTTCATCATCTCGCTCCTCATTAAAATTAATATGCTTTCGCCAAAGTGATCCTTTCGTGATTAGAAGACTTACATGTTCCCGCGAAGAACATTCCGTAGAGTAACGCCAACGCGCGCTCGTGGTCGCACACCAATACCACCAGTCTTCCCGCTCAGTCTTTTAGCTATCAGCGCGCATGCGATGGCAAGTGTGCCTTTTATCTGTAGCGGCAATGGTCTGGGAAAAAAGTGTGAGAGTGGCGAATCAACCCATATTTGTGAAATTGTACGATCATTCATTCATCATCATCATCATGCTACCCATTAGCTGTCCACTGCTGTCTATAGGGCTTTCCAAGAATGGGAAAACTTGCTCATAAATGGAAGCTGGGCAAGCGTGTTGGCAATTACAGAGGGCAGTTTTCATGTCGGGGATGCTGCTGCCCATCCCCGCCCTATGCACTTGAGCTGCCCTGTTTCGGACGGATTCACCACCATCTGTCGGTTCTGGGCCGGTATTCTCATGGCAACCTTTCATTCGATATGAACTAAAGTAAGAAATAGTCATGTAATTTTTATTACATAACCTTGTCATATTCTTCTGCCATATGTCTTGGCATATACGCACACCTTTTAATATTTGGTTATCCTTTGCCTAAACAAACTTGATCCGATTCTATTAGGTTCATGCCATCCTCATATATGTACTACCTTAATTTTCCTGTTGCCTGTTCCAGAAGGCCTGTTGACCGTATAATACCGCTTCCTGAACTTACACGCACAACAGCCCACAAATGATTTAATGACGTTGTATGTACTTGATATTTTTAAATAAAGAATTTGTACCCATGTGTAACAGTTCCAGGACTGACCATAAATACCCTCTGCGGCATCTCCCGTTGACAATGTAAAAGCAGGAGTGGCAGCGGTATGGTAGCGGGGTGTGGCGCGGGGTGGTGCGGGTGGCGCGATCACGGCGTCGAGGTACCGCTGCACAGGCGTCGCCGCGCCACGCACTACAGCATACACACAGTCATTACACAGCGTAGGCACAGTCCTCTGCATTCGAATGAATATAATTCTACACTTGAAGACACCACTCAAAGTAAGTATCAGAAGACAGCTATCGTATTTTCCTGTTAGTGGGGTAGACGAAACAATATACTGAGAAATCGGTATTGCAATAAACTAAAGAAATTCATTCATTTACCGAAAACCGTTGGTTGCACGGCAATGCTTTTCTCCGACGCAGCAAAAGCGTTCGTCAATATCTGGCACAATGTCTTAATTTATAACGTGCTCGACAGACAAGATCTCAATATATTAGATTTTTATTAAATCATTCCTTTCGCTATCGCGTCGAAGGAACGTTCTTCTGGTCACCCGGCGTCCCTCAGGGCACTGTACTCTCTCCGCGTTTGTTTTCACTTTACGTAATTATTATTCCCATGACCTACGGGGTGGAACTCGCTCTTTTTGCGGGCGAAACTGACTTAAACCCGCTCTGGTCTATGACATACTTATACGCCTCCACCCAACGCCTTAGGCCATTGTTTCTATAGGTGGCGCATCGAAGTGAGCCCCGAAAAAAGTTCAGTAGTGTTCATCTCTTGGAGGTAAATTTTTAAAGTTTATTTAGATTAAGGTACGATCGCTCTTTTTGACCAACCCATTACGTGGGCTACGCAGGTGGGCACTTTGGCATCACTGTCGATAGGCAGATTACGTTAAGACCTCACATCGAAATAATACGCGACAGAACGCTCTTTTTCTTCAGGTTTACAGAAATTTCAGAATTAAAAAAAATAAAAAAGTCTATCAAGAGCGATGCATGATCATTACGTTGTTTTTTGAACTTGTTTTCACACCTGCGCTACATTACACGCCCTTGCTAGCTCGACCAGCTCACTTGAAATTACACGGTCAATCAGGCCTACCTTGACCGGGCACCGAACCCGTCACTCTAAGCATCAGACAGGTGTCTCCAGATTAGATCTTAGACCTAAATTCTAGTAACTTAGGCTTTTTTCTTTTTAACGGTGGTTTAAAAAGAAAAAGGAATAAAAGTGTACGCAACCTCGACCAAGGCACAATGCGCGCAGACGTGGCCTCCACCATCGCGACTATCAGAACAGTTATCGGTCACACACAGCGGATAGATAGTTGTGTTCTGCATCCACAAATAAGCACGCCACTCCAACACCAAGTCAGAAAAGCCGCTTGTTGTTTTCTGTGCTCGGAACCCAATAATTTTATATAGAACCTTTGGCATGTCAGCCATTTTTGTCTACTCCAATCTTTTAAATATATATTAAAACAATTTGGCTTAAGAATTATGAAAAGTTCAAAAGGTGGCATATTTTATGAGGTATATATTGAATAGGTCACGAAGGACACTCGGCTGCCGCGGGCGGAGGAAATTAAAATGTTTGCATGAATCGGCAAAAAAGTTCACACATTAATCATTTTTGTAAATTGTAATATCCCTTCGATACCCCCGTAATACCCCCATTCTCAGGGAGGGATGTCCAACAGTGGACAGTTAATAGCTGATATGATGACGATGAACATCGCACTCGCAGGGAGAGTTCACAGACAACGTGCTGAGAAAGAATGTGATAGTTCTCGTCAATTTTGAACGGTCTATATGAAATTAGGGTTTTTATTTGTTTCAGTTTTCATCTGGAGGTGCGATACCACATGGTCTAGAAAAACCATGCACGGAGTATGTAAGCTAAGACTATGTAAATAGGGCACGGGCGGGCAGGGCGCGTGCGGAGCGTGGGCGGGGTGCGGGCGGGGAGCTACATCCAAAATAAATATTCATAACGCTTATGGGGCGCTACTTGGTAAACGCAATGAAACTCACAAAATCCAGCTTTGCAATTCTTCCAAGTTCCCCAAGAAAGTTCCATTTAGTTATTTGATTTTTTGAATAATAATCAGTGAGAGGCGAGGCGAGTGGCGCGCGACTAGTTATCGCCACGTGTAACAACCGGACGCAGCCGCTGTCGCCGCCCGTGCTTAATTGCTTGAGTTTGTCCTTTGAGGTTGTCACTTAACCGACTAAAAATTCTGTAGAGACAGTTCTCAAGTCAAATGCATTTGTACTTTTAATTTGTACCGAGCTGCTCGCTCATTCTGACTGGCTGTGTGTAATATAATGGTACTATATTGCATTTAATAAGATATAATTTGCAATAATAGAGTGGATTATTGCAAATTCATTTTAAATGATAATAAGTCGATACGTATTTACATTTTAAACGATAATAAGTCAATACGAATATAACTAATATCATCATACAAATATTTCTCCTCGGTAAGGATCGAACAATAACCACAAATGAATATCAAAAAGTGTTTGCCGTGACGTCAATTTTTGAAATTGATTACAACATTGATCTACAGTCGTCAGGATATAGTTTACTAAGAAAGACTGTTATTTGAATTTTATTCAATTCGAACAACAAACAGTATTTTTACAGAATAATAAAATTGAAATGTATAATAACTAAAATATGTTATCATGTTTTGATTCGATATTCCCTGACCGCTCCGTGTAACCACAATAGATAACTAGACAGGTTACTTTTTTAACACGAAAAAATGTTCGGACGTCCTTAACATTGTCAAACAAACGAACAAATAATCAAATATTCCCTTTTTGTAATATGAGTACAGATAAAACTACTCACAACGTTCACTTGTTTTTATTAACTCGTATTATTACTTCACAAATAATTATTACAATTGGAATACATCAAAGAGATATTATAATATGTCAATGGCCAAGTTCGAATTTTAAACACATGTAAATAGATTTTTTAAATCAATCTTTATGTTTTTTTTAAATAATCTTACACCGGTGAGGCTTGATTTTTTTCCTATATAATCCTTTCCTTAAAACCAATTAAAACCTTAAAAAATGTTAAAACCAATATATGAACACAATATCTCCCCGAAATATATTGAACCTGACTTCTCCAGGAATTTCTCTGTTGAGTAGTTTAGTTTAGAACGGTTGTCAAAAGGTAACTGACACGACGAACATAAGTGTGAAAAGTAAAATTGAAAATATGCAAGCGAGAAAAGTTGCTCACCTCAGTAGGAAATATGCGTAAGTTTTAATAGGCACGTATGGACCAGAAGCGTGAGGTGTAAAAAACAAAGAGTTAATGCTTGCGGTTCAAAACACCATGTATTTATCACGGACACACCATAAAAGTACAGCAATATAAAAGTCAGAAGGAAGGAGAACAGAAAGCAAGAAAAAACAAACAAACAGTCACAGTCACTAGTATTACATAAAACCACTCAAAGACAAGAGCAAGGAATTATTGATAATTAGGGCCAGCGGTCCAGCGTCGTAGTAATCATGTCAGTGGTGATCACGACTGTTCTGATCTGACTGATTGGCACATACGTACCGGTCGCTGCCATTCTCGCGCAGCTGTGCGGTACAAGGTCGTCGCAATGAGAGTCCGTAGATTATAAAAGAAAATATAAAACGAAATACGAAAATATATAAATACTAGTTATATTATAAATATGAATAAATATTTACTATAATAGTTGAATAAAGGTTGAATTTGTAACTTGATAATATACAATAATAACTGTCGCCGATGTGTGCTTGTTCACATGAATTTTCCCATTAGCGTGCAAGCCCAAAATCCTCTAGTTAAACCATAATACAAGTTGGAATAACAAACGCGGATGTTTTCAAAAGCTTAGCCAAACAAATCCTCGTGTGTTGATTAGGTACGCGCGCACCTCCGACCCGCCCGTGACCGGTTTGGACCGGTTTTGGCCGGTTGTATGCAAATGCCGCCATTACGGCCTCAGCGGCAACGCGACATCTAACAGGGTAATGGCGGAGTATGGAACTTGAATTAACAAGCCTGGGAAATTGATGAATCGAGTCGGGCACGTTGTTCACGCCAAATGTAAACCAAAATCGACACTCGATGTTGTATGATACGGCGGAGGCGTAAATTGTTATATCTACATATACAAAATCGCACGTTTCGAAAGGAGGTTTGACGGAAAAATTTGAGACCAAACCAGTTGTAACGACTATAGTTGTTGTGCGCGTGTTCTATCTGTCTGCCTGTTTTTCTATCACTCTCGTAAAAAGCAAGCCAGTATTTATATATTATAATTTAAAAAAAATTGTTGTTTGGCATTTAAAAAATACATTTGCAAAACATTTTAATGATTACGACCTGATGTGAACAATGGGTATGATAACCTTAAAAAAGCATTATTTCCACAGGAACTGCAGGGATTTGATCCTGAGATAAAATAGCCCATTTTCTATTTTTAATAAAAATTTAACAAGGCATTGGTCACATCAGAATTAATAATTACAAATTCATAATTGTAGCCGAGATAAATAACAAACGGTTAATTAAAAAGAAAGGATTTTTATTGCTTATTCTAGTCATATTAAAAATGTTAAAAGTTGCTAAAAAGACCTTTTAAAATTCGCATAAAACTTCAAAGATACTAAGTTCCAGCACATTTGCTATTCCAAACGGCGCGCGACGCGCGCCGGCGCCGGGCGCGGGGCGCGGGGCGCGGCTTATCGCGGCCCGCGCCGCCGGCTCTCGCTTGCCATCTTGTTGGTTGGGGTCTTATCACCTAAATTGTTTTTATGGTCTAAACAAAAGTATTGCTAGAAAAAAAGCAATTAAGCTTACAAATCCTTTAATACAAACTTGTAGTACCGTCACGTGGAAGTTTCCTCGCAGTGCATTTTACGCAAGGAGTGAGCGGCATCTCTTCAACACTCGCATTTTGCACGAGTGAAATTTTACATTGGATAATAAAGAACTTAGTGTATCTGCGGGATGCCCCAAAAATTTGTGAAAATATTTTTTTTCTAGTATTTTTATAAATAAAATTGCAGTGTATATTTGTAATATTAAAATAACTGTTCTTTACTTAATGCATATTGATGTGTAAGCACATATAACAAAATATTTTTTGTCGTCTGTTTGTTTGAAATAATCTCTAAAACAGCTGGCCCGATTTTCACTGGTAGATCGCTGATATATTAAGGAGTAATTTAGGCGATATAACATCACACCACAACTATTAAAAGAGGAGCAACAATTAAAAATATGGCAAAAAAGAGCGAAAAATATACGTTTAGAGAGCTTTCGTTGCGTGTGCTGCGTAAACGGCTGAAGTTACGTAAAAATAATGCAAGTGGGAATGTTTCCCCTTTAAATATGTCTGCGATAGCATATGTCTATCTCTTTAGGTTTTCTTACTACCAAAGTCACTACTCCACGCGAAGTCGCGGACCCAGCTTGTATTATATATTTAACTAGCTGACCCGGCGAACTTCGTACCGCCTTAGCGTAGCTTTGATGCACTACTTTATTTTGTATAGTTGACCTATCTTAGGTATGAGTACCTATTCAATTTAAACTGGAATCTATAATATCCTCCATATATAAATTAATCCCTATTTCCCTGGTCTCGCCATATCTGAAAAGGACCTAATTTTATTAAATACAAAACAAAATATATATTTTCATAATAGTGTTTATTCCATAGGATTCAATAATTCCACTCATATTTTTACAAATCGCTATTGAACAACTTGGCATTTTGAAGTAAATACTGAGCTTAACACCACGCGCGCTCTAGAAAACAACTAATAGCCTTTATACCCTTCACTGTTTCTCTCTATTCTAATGCTGCTGTTTCTTTAATCTTATGCTTTTTGGTACACTATATTTTTAGTTTTATGTTCTGGCGCGTAAATAAATAATGCTGATGGTTTTCCGACACGGGAATAACCAAATTGTAATATTATGTAGTCACCAAAAGTTACCAAAAATCGATATGAAGCTGTCAACTTACCGTAATTATCAAACAAAAGCGGTTATGGATGTGATGCCACAGATTACCACATTTTTTTTTTTAACTGGCTTGGTTGTTCAGCCATTCGCCAATGACGCCAATGTCAAGTTAGGGAAACAGATACTACCACAGATTACTAAATAGGATATGCGAAATTTGTATAGGTTTACTATTTGTATTATTTTCAAAAAATTATAAAATAGTGCAATAGAATTTAATTAAGTAACCACGTTTCCGAACAAACTTAATTAAGTAACCACGTTTCCGAACAAACGATGCTCTTTTAATATAGTCTATGGCTGTGAATGACGTTGACATTCGTATAAAAAAAAATTGACATTCGTAACGCGCGTTTTTTAAAATATGCAAAATTAAATGTATACTTTTCAATATTTCTCAGAGATTTTCTTAATATTTTTTTCCGTAAGAACCATCCTTGGACTTCCACAAACATTTAAAAAAAAGAATTATCGAAATCGGTTCAGCCGTTCACACGTGATGCCGTGACAACGCGAAACGGGTTTCATTTTTATATATATAGATTATATTACTTCGTTTCTTGTTACTTATTTCAATTAAATATAAATAATTAATAATTAGTACATAAATAATGGGCATTGTTTAATAATTATAATTTTCAAGTAAATAATTGACTTTATACAACGTACTTATAACCGTAGCTCACGCTTGACCTTGCATTAG
The DNA here is from genome assembly GCA_020976665.1 of Heortia vitessoides. Lineage (NCBI taxonomy): Eukaryota > Metazoa > Arthropoda > Insecta > Lepidoptera > Crambidae > Heortia > Heortia vitessoides. The sequence goes on from JACJUM010002809.1 coordinate 87,519, forward strand.
GCCGTATACTGTACAGACCGTATACGCTGTGCACTCTTCGCGCTCTACCCCAAAAACGGTTGGTCGTATGAAAAAAAGTTCAAACAGAAGCTGTAGAGAATTTTATAGCCTACAACTTTTATAATAAGTGCAAATCTCATTCAAGCAATAGGAAGCCGAGTATTCGCGAAAAACCGATTTTTGTGACCTTTGACCTTAAATATCGTAAGACGCGGACACGATAGCGTTTGTGACTTTTGAGACAACACTTAGAATGACAAAACAAAGGTTCATACCAATTTACAGCTTATTATCTTTCATTACGAAGTGAAACACCTAATATGACTGGGCTATTTAGAATTGTATATAAATCTAGAGCAACTACTCGTTGTAGTTGTGACAATTTAAAATAAACGTTGGTTACAAGAAGTATTTTAGGCACACAATAAAATCACGAGAGCAGGCCTGCGGGCGTCGGCTCGGCAAAGGGCACGGCTCGTACATTGAACAGCATAGGGGCAGATGGCGCGCCTCGTACACTGACCTTGTAAACCAGGAGCCAAACTTTACCTCCAAATCATCATGATCATCATACCAGCCGTTGTAAATCCACGGCTGGACATTAACCTCTCCAAGAAAGGAGGTTCATCCCCACCCTGTTCACTTGAGCCGCACGGTTTCGGATGGAAATACCGCTGATACCTTACACGCCTTTTACGATACCTGACAGACATAATCTTCCACATCTCCTTTCGTACAGTTCTATCAAAAGCCTTTCCAATTCAATAAAAGTGCAATAAACCTTATGACCTTCTCAGTCCTTACGTCAGGCTTACGCCAACCTTATGTCAGTTACAATTACAAGTAATCCTGTAAAATGAAAGTAATCCCTTGGGGACGCCGACCCTATAGTTTTTGTCTAGTAGTAGGCCATAAACTGATATTTGCACAAGTCCATTGAATGCATTTTCACTGTAACGAGTGAAGTAGTAACGCCTGCGCAGCGTGGCAATTTTTGGCAAAATTCCCTCTTTCTTGGGGAGAATTATGTCCAGGAGGAATTTCAAAATAGGCTGGTATGATGATGATAATGATGATGAGTACTGAATTCGAGTTTTTGTCAGATTTTAGGCTTTTAAATGTTGAATACGCTCAAGTCGAAGCATGGTACAATTATTTTTACAGCTCTCACGAAGTAGGAAATACCCGAAAATGTGCCCCTCAAACCAGCACCATAACGCGTGCGTTGCGGTTACCGCGACACGACTCTATGAACGGGTAGGCTGGTATCTAAACCAACAAATAATCTTATTGATTAATTGTTATTGTCCGCTTGCAATCTCCATACAAGCTGTGAACTGTAGGCTTAGTCGGTCCCGCCGCCCGCGCAGCCCACCGGCTTCATTATCGAGTCGGGTCGGCAAACGTGTCGATCGGTTCACACCGCGGCTTATTGCTGTTTTGACGGCTCAGTTACTCTCATTGTACAAATTATCTAACCGATTCAACTCATTTGACTAATTCTAGACCGTGCATATAATAAGTATCGTTTCTTTTGACGAATTAAAATACATATAATAATTGCCGTGAGCTATGGGCAGCAGCATACCCGTCGCAAAAACTGCGCTCTGCGATTACCAACGCGCATCTAGCGTGGTAATTATGGGCAAAATTCCCTCTTTCTTGGGGAGGCCTATGTCCAGCTTCCAATGACTGATATGGTATACATATATTTTACACATTCATCTTATATATACATCCTTATTTAAACATGTATTGTAGCGGATCATCTGGTCATATAAGGTCTACACCGGAAATGTCGTGCCGCGGGCTCTGTGCGGCGCGCGGCGGCCTGCCGTGCGCTCTGTTGCCTTACATTCAACACAGATTTGTGATGTTTACAATTTTACATTTCAGGTCTTTGTGTTACTTAACTGGCAATCTGCCTAATCTGTACGCCAAACCTCCTCTTTAAATTTTGCCAGAGAACTGGGTAAGCCGTGGTTGCGTAAAGACATAGACGGATAGACGGGCGTAATTTAGCATTAACAATACTAACTATCTATCCGTGTCTTCAGAAATGCTGATTTTATGACGTCTTGTTTAGTGCGCTCGCGCAACGGTGCTAAGGGCACACTTGATTCGTCGACCGGCCGAACTTTACTCCTGTGCCTTAATGATGGTGATCAGAAGAAAGTTCAACGCTGGCCGGCGCACGACAAGGCGCCGGCTTGGACGCAACATCCGGGACGCTGAATTACTGATAGATGCTAATATTATAAAGAGGATTTTTTTTTGGTATTTATATATTTTTGTATATAAATACCAAAAAAAATGAGTGTGACACGAATAGACTCAAAAACAACCGGACGGACTACGATTATACCTTCACCGCAGTTAGAATGCTACATTATTCTTGAGTAACATAGACGAAACTTTTTCATGTTCATACCAACTATTTAAAGCCCCACTGCTGGAGAATCGTCTCCCCAAGAAAGGAGGAATTTGCCCATATTTTCCGAGCTGGGAAAGCGTGTTTGTAATTGCAGAGCGCAGCTTTCGCGACGGGGATGCTGCTACCCAACCCCGCCCTGTACGTTTGAGCTACACCGCTTCGAATAGATATATTGGCATCTGTCAGTTCTGGCGCCTCAGTCGCCTCTCACGACACCTGACACGAGGGGAGGTATTATAGTACTTTTCTACTCTGCCGGTATCACACGCCCAAAAATATTGTATGAGGTATAAAAAAAGTGCCATAACCTTACTTTTATCGCATGCGCTGTATTTAACCAATTGTCCACCCGAGCGAAGCCAGGGCGGTTCGCTAGTCATATATACGTTGATAATATGTATGGCGTAAGTTTGAGAGATAAATTAAAGAATAGTGTAATTAGAGATAATGTGGTGTAAAAGATAATGTTGTAACAACAATAGAGAAAGGAATGTTGAGATGGTTTTGACACGTAAAAAGGATGGATGAAGCAGAATAACTGCACAAATATATAGAGCAGAAGTCAATGGAAGAGCTGGTGTAGGACGACCGAGGCGAACATAACTTAATCAGGTAGAAAAGGTATTAAAGACGGCCAAGTCACAAGTACTCAGAATAAACGAGCGAGAATGATAGGACTAATGCGAGTAAGGATAGCAAGAGAGGTATGCCAAGATCGAAACAAGTGGGGATCAATAGTCTCTGCTTCCGCCGACGGGACACAGGCGTGATGTAGGTATGTAGGTGTGTATGTATGTACGTATGTATGTATGTATGTGTGTATGTGATATGTTCTTCCACTTATACGATTACTCATGATAATGGTTTTGACTGTTGTATTTTTTTTGAGTTTGCCCGCTTTTATTTTGTTGCCTGTCATTGTTTGTACTTTCTGACTTTATTTAGCTCTTAGCTAAATAGTGTATGTGTAAGCGATAATACACGAGGTGAATTGTAAGCATTTACTATATCGGACTTTATATTTCCTTGCGCCTCGCTCCAACCCTCCGATCGTTTGCAATAGATTATATATACAACAATGACTACTACATTTGCCACATTAGATACAAGTTTATGTAGGTTTTGTCTTGTATATTTATATTTTACTTGTGTGTGATAAAATGAATCTATATATCCTATTAATGAAGATACAGCACAGAAACAATTGCCTGATAATGAGTTGCACCTTATAGTATACTTAAATAACGAAGGATTTCATGAGAATCTTACAGAGTTGGAGTCTTTATAAGGCGCAGTGATTTTCAAACAAAAACACGTAATACGACGGTAAGGTCCAGCATCCCATTAAAGTAAATAATCCCATTAAAGCGGATCCCAACTTGGGCGAGTTGTGAAGTCGCAGCGGGGACAAAGAAGCTGCATAATGCGTTTATAAGAGCGATCGGGGGCGCGCGGGTGCGAGGCGCGGGGGTTGCGAGGTGGAGTGGCCGGCGAGGGGGGGGGGGGGGGGGAGGGGGGGGTGCAGAGAGTTTTAAGTTTCTCAATTAATGCTAAATAGCGGGCGCTGGTTAAGCTGATGTTCGATTAATTATAACAGCGCAGAGCCGGCTTGCGGAGGTCTTGCCAACTATAACTATGTTTCAGCCTCTTAACATTATCTCCAATAACTTAAGTGAAGTAAACCTTTTGCTCCTTGCACATCCTGTAATTACTTTCTGCAACAGTGTAAAAACCGTCAGCTGTTTGCCCACAGCCGCCTCAGTTCTGATACTGTTGTGATAAAAACAGACATTATTAAATTTTAATTGTGGTAAAGGATATTTCTTGTCATTCTCTGTCTCTTGTACCAATAGTATGTATATATTCCAAGTAACACGTGACTATATGGTTGAGGTACCTAAGGTACCTCACTAAACTTTTTCAATATTCCTTACAACACCAAGTTACAGTGTGAAGTAAAGATAACCGCAAGTGACAAGGTTGCCGATGCCCTCGAATGTTTGTTTACTAAATCTATAAAGGAAGCCCTTTTATAACTAAGGGCTATGCAAGGATTTTTAAAAATTCTTCCCCTAAAGGGGTTAAACGTGGAGCAAAGTTAAGTAAGTGCTTTTAAAAATAAGCTGTTTTTGAAGTTTTTAGAATTAAATTCAGTTTTAACTCATGTAATGAATCATTTTGGAAAACCATTTATTAAGGGAATTAAATGGGGGTGTAAAGTTAGCATTAATGTTCGACAATTCGACGCGCGTGAAACCGTGGGGCGCTGCTAGTCAGTAGCATAAAATAAATTAGCTTTGAGTTAAATTCCTCATCGCATCCAGCTCAGACAACGTTTGCGAGCTTTAAAAAACTTCCAGCTTCTCCGGTATATCAAAGTTTTCTTTCTTTTTTCTTTCAATATCTTAAAGAAATGTGAAAGAAAAGACATGTGACATTGGTAACTAAAATAGCTATTCTAGATGCTTTTGTTTGTGATCAAGTTCTTTTGTGAACTAAAATAAGCTTATAATAATTGTTATTAATATATGAAGTTCGACAGAAGATCCGATGGTGTGGTGGTTTGATGTGTCTTTTCAGTTTATAAAATTTATCAAATATTTGTAAACCATCTGCTAACATCTTTGTTTCGTTAGAAAATGGCTGTTGCATAGTAAGTAACGTCGAACACAAAAAGTAAATGGCAAAATGAACTGTATTTTATAGCCGTTAATGAGGCGTTTTTGTGAAAATACGTAAATATTATAATATATTATGTAGTCATTTTCTGTAATCATATTTTATTACTATTGTCGACGTAGTTTTTTGTTATTTTATTTCCCACAAAGTGAAATTTATGCGAGCATGGCTAATACCTAAAGGTAAAGTTTTTCATACCTCGGAGTTTAGAGAAGTTGCGGGCGCTGTTAGCATAGGGACTTGTTAGCCGGTCAGAGCCCATTACGCGGTTTGTAAACTCTAGCACTCAGCACTCAGCCTGCCCACCGACGGCCTGTGAGATCGCTTTGGTTGAGTGGTATAACGTTGGCGGAGACACTTGGTATCCATTGATGAGTAAACAACTCGCTCGACAATACCAATTATTAGGTGGAGTAGTAATTCGCGTTGGTAGGTTTCTCCGCCACTAGTGGCGCTGTTGTATTTACCTGTGAACTCTTATGTCAAAATACAACGTAAATGTAATTTTTCATTTTTTTCAACTATTATTCTAACTTGTTTAATTGAATTACGGCCTAACCTGAACAATTAATACACGAGCGTTGAAAGCATGTAGACCAAACGTCATCTAAAAAGTACTTCGATTTGGTCAGAGTGTGTAATTACACCCACACCCTGCGCACAGCATAGCGAATTCATCATAGGCAATTCTCATTCTCTTACCATGACTATCACGTTAAGAATGTTGACACCCAAAGAGCTTGAGTGAGTTTGAAATTGTAGCATTCAGCTGGCTCATATAACTATCTACCGGGCGCTTTCACGTGCCTGCGGTGATCGACATCTTCACATAAGCTGCAACTATAGATTACCAACCTGTCAATACTTCACGAACTAATCCAATTCGGTAGTCTCTTGTGCGTCAGTTTGTGTGTTCGATCTCCACCCAACACATCAATTTGTATAAATATTTGTTTGTTCTGTGTGTGCATGTAAAATATGTATTTAAGTATTATATTTGTGTTTCCTTTTTTATCTGATGTCCGTAGCACATTTAGAAGAGGCTTATTTCAGAGTCTGACCAATGTAAGATATGTTGTTCGAATTTATTATTACATATAAACACCAAAAGTTTAAACCGCCTGTTTTACTGTTCAATCCCAGACATAATTTACTCGCCCAATCGGCCGTGGTCGATGACGGGGAACATCCGTGTATATCAGTGTGGATGGGTTTGGTAAAAAATAATCACTTTTCTGACCGCACCGGGCCGCATCGGTCCGCCCATTCCGCAGCGGCCGCCGCTTGGATCCAGTTGATGTGTCTGTGAACGAAGCTGTTTATTCTGCATCAAATATGAGGTTTCACTTCATTTTGTTCACAAAATAACAATCACTAGAATTTCTGTTTTGTGGCGATGGAAACATAATGTAAACGACTTGCACTGTTGTATGGCTGCATTATTTTTACTGCCATGTAAAATGTATATCTCTGTCATATCTGTCCTAGATGTATTATTTCAATTTGATTAATTAATTTGACATGAAATTAAAGTTTAAGCAAATGGCCAACTGGAATTGCCAATCTCTTCGCTTTCGTTTAAGCCTGCGGTTTTAGTCAGATCGTTTGTGCACCGTGTAGGTGGACGTCCCACGTTGCGCGCGCCGGTCCGCACTCTCCATTCCAGAATATAAAGCCAGAATGTATATATACCAGTGTATGTATCTTTTTTTCTCTTACAAAATATGTCAATAATAAGAAAATTTGTTGCGAGGCAACCAACGCGTCGATCATAAAAAAGTAAACAGTGATATTAATAGCGTTTTAAATTCTTCTAAATGTAGTTTTTTTTATTAATAGTGAACGCGTAACGAATAGAATACGTGTGTGTCTAATTTGCCTGCCACATAGTTTCTTTATAAACCACGCGAAGAACAATCCACTACAATTTGGCTAAACAATTCAAAGAAAAAATAACAATCACATATATTATACATGAACAAGAACTAGGTAATCGTGCAAAAATACAAAAAATATCATTTTTCAGAAAGTTAATATAAAATATGGTTGTGCCATTTTTTATTTTCCTTCCTATTGTTCTCATATATATGTACATATAAAATACGTTTTTTTAGCGCAGTTGTTGGAGAACACATCGTTTTGTCGTACCACATATCTCGCAAATTATAAAACAGCCAGTGGAATTGGCGCGCGAACATCGAGGCAATAGATTCGTCGGCGCCGAGCGAACTCTGGAGAATACCAAGTATTTTCTATTTCCTGAGGACGTGTCGCGTTTGTTCCCGAACGAAGGAACATAAAGAAACTTGTGTTTTATGTCGCTACATTATTGGCGACGGCGGCATCGACTACCGGCAGCTGCCAGGAATAACGATACCAAATTATATAAAGGCGACGCTCTCAATAATGCACACACTCATAAGTTCTTGAATAAATTCGAACTCAAAAATATCTTTGTTTCATTTGACATCATAGGTACTTTTAAATTTTTCAATCGACCGATGACCCTCATGACCGTATTGTTCATAACAGACATTTGAGAAAATAAGTTTCAGTGGTTTTTTTTAACCAGAATAGTTTTGAACAAAGTTACGTTTACAATTTTAATTACCCTCATTATGCGAGCGACTGAAAATCGCCTGCACGAATAATTGATAACAAAGGCTTAGTGCTTTGCGATTGCCACCACGCCTGCCCAGCGTGGCAATTATGAACAGAAATCCTCCTATCGTGGGATATGTCCCCCTACTACTATAGTTGATATAATGAATACTTAATACATAGTTATACATACATATACATACTTGTAATACTACTCAAGGTTTCGTTTTAGATTCGTACACTGTTGATGATAATACGACGCTTGCAAAGACCAAAGAAGACGAAACTACGACGTTGTGTCTCATCATGTTTGTCAGCCATACGTAGTGGATATCCACGTAAAGCATACCATGATATTAAGAAGCGATTTTCCGGGGATTTTCGCCAAGAATTGAGGCGCGTAGCGGTCGCGCCAGCATATGCATAAATTATTTTGAGCTACGCTATTCCATACATTTTATTCATTGGCAGTGAGGTACCGGAAGAGTAGAACAGTACTTCCCCCTGTCCCAGGAGTCGTGAGAGGCGACTAAAGTACCGGAACCGACAGGTGCCGGTATATCCATCCGAGACAGTGTAACTCAAATGCACTTGAGCGGGATGGGCAGCAGCATCGCCGTCGCAAAGACTGCGCTGTGTTTATATTTGCCCAGCGTATTTTTTGGCGGTAGAAATAGGTGAGAGTGAAGTATCCATGCAGAAGACCTCTGTAAACATCGGTTAAGCCTAACCGATGTACTTAGTGCGGTCCAAATGAAACAATGGAAAGCAACTAGTGTTACCTATGCTTCAATTATGAAACAATAATAAATCTTCCCGATATTACTTTGAGAGTGACCAAATATACGTAACGGCACCAAATTGTATGTTTATAATGAAGCATAAAATTGGATGAAGCGTTGATTAGGCGAGGCCGCGATGTGTTCTGGCGTAAAAAAGGTGTTTGTGACGCCCCTTTGTTACCGTTTGTTGTAATCACCCTTGTTATTCGACGGCGCGATTTGCATGGTATTGAGGACGAAAGCCAAATTGTTACCCCGTCTGTACATTGTATAAAAGTCTCAACTTAATTTAGACTTATTAAATTTGGTTGTTTGTTAAGAATGGATAAAATAAACAAATAATTAGTCTATTCTAAAAAATCTCCATCCTGCGAATGAAGGGGTGGAATAGGTTTATTTTATTGTGTATAAAATGTAAATATGTATTTTTTTGTTTCAATAAATGAGGCAACTATCCATTTGAACTTGTAGACATTAGCTATTTTACTCGGGAAGTTCCTGCGGGACGTGCAGTCTGCGGTCAAAGTGGCGGCCCGAAAGGAAATCCCGACAAATTAAATACAAAATATCCGATAGCTTCCGATTTAATTATAATAGGAATGTGAGATCGATCGCCATCACACGAGGGGTTACATATTTGTTGTCCATATTTCTTATTCTTAGTTCTTAGATCTCATAGTATTTGTTTATCTTAGCTTTACTGCGATTAGATATTATCCGTAATCTACAAAACAGTTTAATTAAATTTAACAATCAAAAACATAGCCGAAATTTTCCAATAGAGCTGCAGGAAAAATTACATTACTATATTATATTATATCTAGAATACATTCTTTAAAATTAATGTTTTTATCTTCTCTATGCAAACCTTAACAAGGTCTTATTTTTTATTTAATAGTAATTAATAGTGTTTACCCATTTCACAATTAACACATGTTTAAGTTTTATTCATACAGTTTTAACCTATGTTATGTTTTAAATAATAATTATAATAAAGTAGAGTTTTATAAAAAATTACATAATGTTATTTAAATCGTTTGGCTAAATATTTCTTTGAGCGTATTATCAAGAGGAAAGATTTTTTTTTTCACCTCTCATACGTTTGATTGACCTTACTCCATGGCAAGTAGTTTAAAGCACTTGTGTTTCGGACGTCAGACAACAGAGGCATCACGAATATACTGCTTAAATACATACATTCAACACCCAGACACAAAGCAAACAGATATATCATCATATAAATATTTGCTTTGGGTGGGAATCGAACCCATGACCCTTGGCCCACAAGATAGGATCACTACCATGCCCACATACCACTGCCATCGGGTCCGTCCGTTTGTTGCACCACGATTGAACGACTGTACGGCTTAAACACAATGGCGTGTTAATTGTTTGGGCACTAAAGGTTGGCTACATATGTGGTTATCGGTTCCCGGTAGAACAGATATGAAATGAAATGCACCGGGGCAAAGTCGCGACCAGCAATCTAGTAAAAAATATGAACGGGAGCTAATGCAGTGTTTAGTTTCCACGTAACGAACGGTCGTAAACAAGCGACCGATTCAATGCTCCGGCAGTCGGCGAATAGCGCATTTCTATGTAGCACTCGCTGAAAATGAGTTAAATGCTGTTCGGATGGGCATATTTAGTAATTCAGTGAGCTTGTACCACGCGGTGTTACGTGAGTGGAGCAGGCGGGACTGGGCACGAATGGGCGGGACCAAATAATGTAATACGCGGCGGCACCGCACGGGGATATAGATGGAAACTAACCGGCCGTGTGCGCCGGAACCTGTTACAACAGTGAGTCCGCGCTGTTTGTGAGGCGAGTAGGACTGAATATTACAATCCGATTTAAGGCTGCCAACTCGGGCGAGGACGTTGTGCTGGCGCGGGCTTTAGCACCACCTATGAAAGGTAATGTGCAAGTTCTAGTTTAATTTCAAATTGTAGTTTCATACACCATTGTCTAATTTAGTGCTCGGATTCTGACGATTGTTATGTAATGATTATATCTTAAAATTTAAAAGGTTAGTAGGTCATCAGCTTCATCATTAAAGAAACTATGGAATGTTCACATTGTTCCTCCCCAAACAAGTGGTAAGATTGCCCATAATTGCTGGGCAGGCGTGGTCGTAATCATCGCAGAATGTTATTTCACGACAACAATGCTGCTGCCATCACCGGCAAAAGCATTGTAACTTTATACAAATTAAATAAAATACTAGAGATCCTGACTGGTTGATATAAACTTTAAGCACTTATGTTACGAATATCAGACAACAGAGTTCATCAATTCCTTCTAAGATTGCCTTGAAGATGCTAAGCCTTCACATTGTTCTATAATACAAATCACCATTTTGTATTGTAATATAAAATAAATAATGTTATTATCAGTATCTTTTTTTATTTCTATTATTCAATACATTTACGGGATTCGACGTAGTAAATGCAATGCTTGTGAATAATAACGCTTAGGAATTTAATTATGACCGAGTGATTCGTCCACTCGCATCAATTTGCGGATGATCCGGCGTATATTTCAGGAGACAGATTTTTGAAGGATGATGTAGGTGCTCTCGTGAAGGTCTATTCACGAGATTTGTTTTACTTCCCACTGGATAGGAGACGGTTTGGTATAATGCCTGAGCTAGAAACGACGACAGAAATATTTTTTCAGATAGAGATAAAAGAGTTCAGTCAATTTATGTATTTTTTTAGATATTATTTTTTGGATGTCATGTGTATTTGGAACAGCTGTCTTCGAGAAAAGCTTTATGTATATTGTTTTATAGGATGATGTCTGGACTATTGTAATGTATAGTGTTGTCGGTGAGTACGGCACTGTCGAATTGCAGCCTGTGAGTGCGTAGTACGGTTGGGGGCGAGTCTATACAGATAGTAAGACGTTGTTGTTTTTACTTTACGTTTATGGTTTACGGGTAAATTCTGTACGAAGTTGGCTGTAGTTCGTTTGAGAAAAAGTAAGGCATACTTCAGTAATATGTAAAATTGTATTTGGTTTGTCATTTTCAAAATAGGTCTTTGATTATGTATTTTCTAATTTTTTTTATATCTATAATTTGATCCTGAATAGCCACGGCTTCTTTGGTATAATTCTTTAGTTAGTTCTATCACTTAGGTTGAGAGGTGTAAAAATGGTGTCGTTTTGGATGATATGTTGATGATATTTTTTATTGTTATTACAAAAAAACAAAATTAAATCACGTGACGAAAAGTTCAAATATAAAATAAAACCCATTTTAAATAAGGAAATACTAGAACAACATTTGGTAATCAGCAGAATTTTTATACTTCAGATCTAGTATATAAATAAATTTACTGGTAATAAAAAAAAATAAGACATGCTTTTAAAATACATTATACTAAAAAGTATGAACTTTTACTAGTATATTTTATTCATTATTATTTTCACTGCTTTACGAGTATTAAAAAAATATACATCAAACTAAAAATTAAAGTTTGCTTTTGATGTATTTTAAAAGCGTGTTTTTTAGTTTGTTTAACTATATACATATATTGTTGTTTCAGTTCGATTTATTGTTAAACAAAACTTTGGCTGTGATTTGTATCATTTTCATTTTTACTGCGTCGTGATTCATTTTGATGAGTCGTGAATGTTCGCAGGATCGACGTCTACTGTTTCAGATATTTGCTTACCAGGTAACTTCAATCATTAATTATTGTGTATACGAATCTCAAAGGAAATTTTACCATCATCATAATTATATCAGCCATTAGAAGTCCACTGCTAGACATAGGCTTTACCAATAAATAGGGTATTATTCATTCGCGACGGGAATGCTGCTGCCCATCCCCGCCCTGTTCATTATACTTCAGAGATACACTGTTTTGAGCTACGCTGTTCTGGTACCTTATCCCTTACGATACCTGGTACAGGGGATGGTACTATTCTACTCTGCCAGGACATTACGGAACACTCTGAAAAATAAATTTATTTTTTGATTATTTTTACTATTGTTCTGCGTGAAGATCGAACCCACGCCCGTTAGTGCACAAGATTTCTATCGGTTCCATTAGTAAATGCTTGTTCAAATCATCGGAACCTTGTATATATTGTATTTGCTTGTATTTTCACAAAATACAGGTAACTAAAAAGTAAGCAACGTAAGCAAAAAGTAAATAGATCAGATTTTATTGAAATTCCTAATCAAAAAGCACAAATATCAATTTTGATACAGAGACTTTGTTTCATGTTATATAGATTTAGAGTGCTGTATAAGTTAGAGAACTACAGGTAGCGGGGTATCCACCTGAAATAGAGTACCTCAAATGCAACGGGGCGGGGATGGGCAGTAGAATCGTTGCCACCACGTTGTCATCCTTTCATGGGGAGGCCGATGTTCAGTACTGATTTATATACCTGTATAATATATATAATACTAAAACAAGCTTTCGTTTTGTACTCGTGTTATCCTTTTCTACAGAAGCGGTAGTTTTTAAAAAGGCCTCAAAACGTACTTTCAATTTGTAGTATTGAGTCTACCAAAAATTATCAGGGATAACGATTAGGTTTAACGATTAATTAACGATTAGATTAAAAATAACTGAACTTACGTTTATGTCTATTAATAACAGAGAAATCATTAAGTTTTGTACACACATACATACATCACGCTTGTGTCCCATCGGGGTAGGCAGAGACCTTGGATCTCCATTTGCTACGATTTTGGCAAAGCTCTCTTGCTAACCTTACTTGAGGGCCAAATCAGAAGTACTTAGAATAAACGAGCGGGTATGAAAGGAATAATGCGAGAAAGTTTTGTATTGAATTGAAAATGTACATACGGACAACAGATGCACGGTATGCAGATTTTTTAGACAAAGTTGCCTCTAAAGGGTTAAGTAATCGGTATCTACGGAGTTACAAGACCCAGTGACCAGAGCTCGCGGGTCAGGCCCAACTGCTAACAGACGCATAACAAGGCATAACAACCCTTATCAATACTAATATTATAAACGCGAGAGTTTATGAGAATGCATGTATGTTTGTTAATTTTTCATGTCGGGCTGGATATTTAGAGATTATTAATAGTCTGAAGTAACAGATAGGCTATTTTGCATCTCAAAACACGTTCCCGTAGGATAAAAAAGATTATTTATCTTATTCTATGGAAACGGCACGACTTATAAGTGGTTTATCTATCAAAAAGGGACATTTTCCCATCATCAAGGATCAAAGGTTTTTGGTAGAGCGAGAGTTCTTCTGGGATACGAGATAGTCGTCGCAGATAATGTCTCTGGCGAGAAGCTAGCCATCTATAAGTTTGATCTCTAACATTTGAATACAGTGGCTGGCACGAGATCACTTGAGACAAGACATTTTTATACAAGTTGGAGACAGTTAGCCCAAGGTCGCGCTAAGAACGTTCACTTCAATTTATTTCAAACCTGCTACATTATTTACTTAAGTCTGGAGACTTATCTTTCATCGAAATCCGTCGGGGACAATCCAATCAGAACATGAGTCAAATATGCATTGGCAAATACAAACATAATGTAATGTGAATTTTTACATTGAATTGTTTTGCTTGATCTTCTCATTACAGGACGTCGGTTTGCACACACGCCCGTTAAAGTTGTATCACCACTAACCACTTATTACGATTTGAATGTTTCACCTATCACCACCATTTTTTCAGGTTCTTTTCAAGTAGGTCGCGAAATGAACTTAGTTTGAAGACATGTCTGGAGCTGGCGACTAGTCATAGAACTTATTCATATGACCCAACAGAATTATTAAAATCTCTCAGAAGTATAAATAAGTAACAACATCATTACAACCATTGGAAGTACACAGCTGGACATAGGCCTTTCCAAGAAAAGGGAATTTGCCCATAATTGCCCCGCTGGTCAAGCGTGATGGCAATCGTAGAGCGCAGCCTTCGCGATGGGGATGCTGCTGCCCATCCTCACCCTAAGCAATTAACCTGCACTGTTTCGAATGTTTATACCGCCATCTGTCGGTTCTAGTACCTTAGTCGCCTCTTACGACACCTGGCACTAGAGGACTAGTAATGTACTATTCTACTCTGCCAGTTCCTCACGGCAATAAGCGACATCTATTATTATTTTAAATAATAGATTTGTTTACATAAAAAGAGTTGTGCGATGGTGTTTACATTTTATTAAGTTATAATAATAATATATAATATTCCCACAACATCTCATACGTTGACTTGACTCCGTGGTAAGTCGCTAAAAGCACTTGTGTTACGGATAGCAGACAACAAAAGAATCACAAATATACTATTTAATACATATATTTAACACCCAGACACAGAGCAAACACAAATATTATCATATAAATATTCGTCCTGGGTGGGGATCAAGCCCACGACCCCTGGCGCATAAGATAGGATCACTGCCATCTGCACAACTAAGCCCGTCGACTTATGTTGAAAATTGTAAGTTCAATATTTCTAGATGTTTGACAACAAGGAGCTAGATTATGACGGTTAATAAGACCACGCCATGAAGCTTCACAAGCTCTGTTCATAGTTTGACTGAAATAAAAACAAGTTTGTAGATAGCCAGTGTATCTGTAATGAAGATTACTTTGGGTATAAAGCTTTCTGCGTTATTATTATATTGGTCGAAGAAAGTACTTGAAACTCTCATCCGAGCATCTCGCAATAGAACGACTGTAATAACGCCCGAGGGCATAACCGTCGGCTCCGCGATAGCGCAGCGAGCGCAATCTGTTGATACAACAAGCAGGGCTAAGCGCCGGCCCGGCGAGGGCGTGGTGAGTGCAGGCGACCTCAGGGACGCTACGCGCTACGGACCAGTGCCTGCGACGGGGTATTACGACTGCGAGCCGCGCCGCCACGGCCCGCCGGCACGTCCACGGCCGCAGTCGGTCAACAAAGCAAGTCAAGCGGTTTTGTGATTGCAATTAGTTTTGTTGGATATTAAATTATTAATTGGATGTATAAACCAACCAAGCTTTATTTAGTGTGGCTTAAATAATCTGTGCACACTATTTCGTAGTATATAGTAGCAATGAGGGTGTGATATATTTTTAATACATGTCATGGCAAAAAACATTTAACGTGTGTACAATTGTGGTTCAAAATAGTGGAAAATTGTTATATAATTTTTACTGACCCTATGACCTAAAGATGATAGAATGAAATAGTAGTTTTAACTAATTGTAACTTAAGTGAGAGATGAATCTAGTCTAATTTTCCAATTATTAAGGCGCAAGTAAGGTTAAAGCTTACAGAACACTTATTCAGAGGACTTTTGTATAACTTTGAGAAAATATTATAATAATAATGGGACGATGAACGATTTTGTTTGCCAATAGTTTCTAAACACAATCCACTCCCGTGTGTTCCCGCGTCGGCATCACCGTACTCAATCGGCCAGCGAACATCATAATGGCTTCCGTAAACTTCGCCAGAGGGAGCTGTATCGAGTCCCCCGCCCCCAATTGCAGCCCCCCCCCCCCCCCTCCCTATTCCAGCCCCCCCGCCGAGGAACTTTGCCTCGTATGCAGATCGAGTAATGGCAGAATTTGCCTTTTAGCCTGCTTCGCTGGTGCCTTGATCAGTTTTGATCAGTTGATTGCCGAGTTGACGGTATTTAAACTCTTAATACTACCAAATTTGAGAGCAGCGAGTGTGTTTGTGTGGCCTTTGTCCAGCTTGGAATATACACGCGTGATAGCTGTCCACCTCCGTTGTAGTCTCAACTGAAGGTGAAATAACATTCATAGTGGTTAATTCGGAAATAATCTCGAATAACGCGGACATACGTACAACAATGCTACACTGTCAACCTACACCATGATTAAATGGGGCTATAGAGAGTAAGAGCAGCCAGTTATACCCACTTCGATAAGGTAACTGATATAATGATAATGATATATGAATATACTATATTTATAAATTAACAATCAACTTAAAACAATAAATCTAAAAAATCGAAATAAACCATGTCTTTAAGTACAAAAATAGTTTATTATGAACCATAATAATTGTCTGTATGTTCAAGTAACTTTTTACTAACCTGACACAATACTTCGATATATTATGAACATAAACAATCATTGCATTTTAAAATTTAGTGACTGAAATATGTTGCTGTAAGGCCGAGACCACGTATTCTTGTCTGCCCTACCTCTATAGTGTTAGCCTGCGAAAACGCGTTGGGGCGAGACGACTTGTGAGCTGAGGACCAGGTGATTTTCATGACCACCGCCACGGCTAAGGCTCCAGCAAGCCAAAGCTGCAGTAGTAGGCAAAAAACCATCTAGGACGATAAGTTCGCACACGACTGCCACGCAGTGATATAATGAGGCATTCATGATCATCATCATGTCAGCTGCACTACACCAACTGTGTCCAGCGCGATCCTGCGGTTTTAGTCAGTTCATCTGTCCACTTGTGGGTGGACGCACTACGCTGCGCTATAAAACATTATGTTAGGGCTGCTTATCATTCGGACACTTGATGGTCATGTCACAAAACTTGCTACGTTACGTTATGTACGTATGTTAGATTTTGGATAAAAAACAAAGAGAACCTAGGATGGCTTGAACCTTAAGCAGTCTAACCATTGACCACGGGGATACTCCCACGTAATCTGATATAAACTGAAGTTTGCGCGGAATGCGCGAGATAATTATAAATTTCTCACCATAATATGGACTTCATATCTGCTGCATACTGCACTGTACAATATTCCAGTGCAGAGCGCGCAACGACCGCGGCTAAATGTGTTATCGGAAAGTCATGGAAGAGAGTTACACGGGATAGTTGCGGATGGTGACTCAGTGATCTATAATATCAGGGTGATTCTACTCACTCGTATTTAATTGCAAAGTGAGAACAATAATCTAGTTATCATCAGAGTGTATGGGCAACACATTATATGGGACTTTAGACTTGGCCGGTCCTTGGGCTTGAACAGCGAAGATCTGTGTTAATGGAATTAATATTTCCAGGTGGTCATATTACTTGTGAAGGTATACTGTATGTCTATCTACCTGACGTGCCTTTCTGATAGCTATCTTTTTATGATGAAATGGATATTAAAGGGATTAGACAAGTTGGAGATTGTATTACAAACAAGATTTACGAAATTGATTAGGTTGAACATATAGAAATCAATAATACTCCTGGCTCTACAATACGCAGTTTTTAGTTGCAGGGTCAATAAATTGCACAATGACAAACATAGCATACAAATCACATTCAGCTAGCCTGTCTTAGGACTAGACTGCAATCACTGGTTAGGTCTTACAACTAAATTCAGTGCAGGTTCATTACGCGATCCACCAAAAATGAGCTGCAAGAAAAACTGATAGTGATGTAGGCCCCGTATATCTTGATTGGATTGACGAAACCTCCATCAGCAACGGTGCTTACACAACATTGGTTTGTCTTAACTCTGAACCGTATTAGGGATTTTTTATCAAAAATGACTGACAGCATGGAATCAATCATATCTCCTGTGTTAATTCGATAAAATCTTTCATAATTTGCTTGATATTCAATAATACTAAAATAAATATAATACAGTATAAACTACAAACTATAAGACAATATATAAGAATTTCTAGTTGATTTTGTGTATAGCTTTCAGCACTTCTTTTGTCTATATAGTCCAGTTAAGTTTTTTTTTTGGTGTTTTATCAAAAACTAAAATTATTTGTTCAAGAGTGTTAATTTTTAATGATAGTTACATATTTTAAATTTGGCGCCTTGTGTACCAGAGATTGACGTTTGGTTACCTGTAATTAACTTTTCTCTGTTTTTTATCTGTGCTCACCCCCCAGTGTGACGTGACAATATTAATCATTGTAAAATCCTCATCCCTACTAATATTATAAATGCGAAAGTAACTCTGTCTGTCTGTCTGTCTGTCTGTCTGTCTGTCTGTTACGCTTTCCCGGTTAAACCTCTCAACCGATTTTGATGAAATCTGGCATAGACAATCTTTAGACCTTAAGAAAGGACATAGGCTATTTTTGAACTCGAAATAAGGGTTGTAAGGGGTTGCAAGGGGGGATGAACAGTTGTTTGCATGGATCGCTATTTTTAGAGCTAGAAACTTAAAACTTATTTTTCAGGCCATTGATTCGATATAAATAAACGTGACATTCAAAGTTTATATAATTTGAAGTAAATAGGTATGGTACCCAAAAAACTATTCCACGCGGACAAGGTCGCGGGCACAGCTAGTATTAAATAAATCTAAAATATCTTTCCGAATCCTAGTTTAATTTATCAGGTTATCGGCCAGGAGTGCCTTAATAGTAAAAGGATTAAAAGATTCAGTGAATAGTTTTGAAATTGTATACTATAACGTAATTTTGCGTACCGGCAGCTCTTCAATCACCGGTCGTGATAATTTTGCAAGCTGGAAGTTTGCAGTCAAGACGTATTTAGAGCATGAGGAATTGTGGGAATGCGTATCAGGCACCGGTGAGATCGATCCAAATTATATCTCAGCCACAAACAACAACAATTCCGGGTGGTATGTGGATTCAGGTGCGGCGATGCATATGACAATGATTAAGGGCTGGATTTATGATGAAACTCCACCACCGATCAAAACCATCCGAGTAGCCTACAACAAAGAGCTGCGAGTTGAGTCCTGTGGTAAGGTGAACATTCATGTATAAAGTAAAAATGGATTTATAAATAGTATAAACAACAAATAATAAATGTCCTTTATATACCTGAGTTTTCAACCAATCTTCTCTCAGTCAGTAGTATTATCAATAATAAAGGTAATATAAAGTTTGACAGTAAAGGTTGTTATTTGTATAATAAAGATAATGTTGAAATAGCCATGGCAATAATTGTTAATAATATGTACAAGCTGAATCTTGTCTCCGTTCAAGCATTTCTGTCAACCAATAGTGATGATTCTTTGGCATCAGATACGAGGTCATCTGAACTATAATGACATGAAGAAGCTGAAAGACCACACTGATGGTGTGAAAATTCCTCAGAACAGTGAACTCACCTGCGTGCCATGCAATAAAGGAAAACAGGCAAGGTTACTATTTCCATGTGAGGGTCCAGAGCAAATCAACTGCTAGAAATTATTCACTCCGACATATGTGGACCTATGGGAAGGTGTGGTGTGTGGAGGTGAACTCCCTCAGAAATGCAAGGTATTTTCTCACATTTACAGATGATTTCTCTAAAAAAGTGTGCGTCTTACTTGCGTTACTATCAAATCAAAGTCAGAATGTGTAGAAACATATTGACATCAAATATAATTTTGTAAAAGAAAAGTACGCTCAAAAGATATTGATCTCAAGTATATTGATACTAATAATCAGTTAGCTGATATTTTTACAAAATCTTTACCTAAAGTTAAATTTGAGTTCTTTAGAAACAAATTAGGTTTAATTGATAATCCAAAAGATAATACAAACTAAGAATTCTTATATTTTTGTTGATTTTACTTTCAAACTGTATAAAATATTGCTTAGGGGATGTTTGTTAATATATACTAGATTAATGTTAAACTATAATTATATGATAATAGTAACATGTTCAATTTTTATCTTTGTTTGTGAGATAAGGCTTACATTTAAAGGAAGTTACATATTTTAAATTTGGCGCCTTGTATACCAGAGATTGACGTTTGGTTACCTGTAATTAACTTTTCTTCTTTTTTTATCTGTGGTCACCCCCCAGTGTGACGTGACAATATTAATCATTGTAAAATCCTCATTTGAAATAAATCTAAAATATCTTTCCGAACCCTAGTTTTATTTAACAATGATGATTAACTAGCGAACTGTGCGGCAACATATCTCTTCTCATACAAAGTTTCCAAAATTGGTCTAGTCGTTTTGCAGATCCACTTAAATTGACGAAGTTTCACATAAACTTGCAAGAACTATTTTTCTATTTAAATTCAGTAAAGAGTATATATGAGTTATATCATATGTTATATTAGTTTGAAGTCTAAAAAAAAATTCAAAAAGAGGTTTTTCAAAGTTACATCTCCTATTGCACCTATTACAAGGATTATTTAGAAACACAATTAACTGTAATTTACAATTATTTGGATACCTTTCAATTACAACTATAAACTTTTCATACAAACTTTCCCAACCGTTTTTAATTATTTTGTAAATTTCGCAAAATCTCGTGTAAATAAGTTATACCTACTACTTACCGCCTGCATTGTAAACTATTTGAAACTTTCACTTTAAGGAGAATAATACTGAATTACACAGAAAATTCGATGGCATATTCATTCCTTTTTTCACGACCCCGCACACCGCGCATCTTTTATTGCTAGATTATGCACATTAGTATATTATTTTTCGAGACCTTTAAAGTCTGAATTTGTGTCCTGTCTTTATTTGATAGCATCGTGCAACTTTCTTTGTGCAGTGTTCAGTATCTCATTATCACTAAATCTGCTGTGTGACAGAAGTTTATGACCAGCAGTGCGCTGGTAGAGGGAATGTACCCCGAACAAACGAATTATAAGAAACGTTGAATCTTAAATGTAATCCGTATATTCTCATTATGTTTACATCATGAACATTTACATTTTAACCTAACTAGTGAGATCATAATCTAGCGAAAAATTGTGAACTATGCATACATCAGATTTCTGGGGTCTATTCAGTAAGCGGAACTGAGGATGTAAAAGAAGGAACAACAGTATAGAAAAACGCAAAATAGGCGTAAAGAGGCGTCTGTCTAGGTGAAGTAAGGATATCTATGGTCTATATCAAGGTCTCAAGGTCTATAGTCAGATGGTAACTAACAATAATGAATACGTAAAACCATAAGCCGTGACGACAGTTGACAACCGCACTAATTAAATTGTATACAAAAGTGCTTACTATTTTATGATCCTTTATTATTGCGGCGGGTGACTGCACACACGTGAAAAAATAGTCTGGTAATGTTATTACAGAACAAACCGATTTTTTTTGGCTTCGTATACTTTGTTTTCTATTTCTAGAAATTCACTCCTACTTGTCAAATGTCCTGCTTATAATGATAATAAATACCTACAACATCTCACACCTGAGTCCATGGTAAGTCACTGGAAGCACTTGTGTTACGGACGCCACACAACAGAGAAATTATAAATATACTACTTAAATATATATATTTTACACTCAGACGCAGAACAAATACGAAAAACATCATATAAATATCTCGGTTGGAATCGAACCCACAACCTTTGGCGCACAAGATATTATCACTACCATTTGCGCCATCGGGCCCATCGATAAAACGAAATGATATTTTTTATAATAAAATCTACTACAGAAAACATACATTAATTTTATCATTATATTACCCGTCGGACATCCACTACAAGACATAGGTCTCTCCAGGTAGTTCTAATCTTTGATGGTATTTTGGCCGTCATTAGCATCCCAGGCAGGCGTGGTGGCAATTGCGGCGCGAAGCTTCGTATGTTGCACTACGCTAATTGGAATAGATATATCGCCATCTTTCAGATCTACTATATATCGATATCTTCTTTGCTACCTATATGAGTTATTTATTAAATTTTATTTTGTATTATTTATAAACGATGCCTCCCCAGATGGAGAGTGACCTTATCAAATAAACCAAGGACGAGTTGAAAACTATCCCTAGGCCTCGAATGCTTATTGCTTTACTGATAACATTGTTGACAAATGTTTGATTACTTGTATAGATGTGTTCAATTTTATGATAAAACGGGATAAAATGTTGAGATTAATTATTGATAAACAATAGCATATAAAGGTGCACAATTTATTAATCGGTGTAATTGCCGAGTTGTCACCGTTTTACTGCAACCTGTATAGTGCGACATCACCGCTGTGTACACTTAAGATTGCACTTGTTATTGGAAAACCATTTGGGGCGATTGAAAATAAAGTACCTCTGTATGGCGTTCTAACATCTTCAATATAGAGCGAAACAGCGATATTGAAATAGCCAATAGGTATTTGCAAAAATATGAAGTTTGGGAGATGGATTGTGTTTGCAAAACGGTTATTACATTTTGTTCGAAAGCATATCCGAGCAAACAGAAGCTTGCAAAGCTTTGAAAATATGGAATTTTATGAGCAATGCAAATATCGTTTGAGATTCAAGTACTACATTATAATAAACTACATTATAATATACTTGTTTTTTCTTTTAATGTGAATACGTTTAATCAAATTTCAATCATCGACCTGATTCCATGGTAAGTCGCTTGAAACACTTGGATTAAGGACATCAGACAACAGAGGAATCACAAATATACTACTTACATATACATATTTAACAACCAGACACAGAACAAACATAAATATCAACATTAAAATATTTGTCCTGAGCGGGGATCGAACCCACGACCCTTGGTGCACAAGACAGAATCACTACCATCTGCGCCATCGGGCCCATCAAAAAGTGCCGTGGGACCCCGCAGATATAATTAATAAATCTGATAGGGCGATAGATAGTCTTAGGCTGATGTTGCCCTTCCTTGACCTGCTGCATTTAACCAACACTGTCCCGCATGGGATGAGAAAGATGTACTATTCTACACCGTCGGTAACCTGATCGTCATGGCAGACACTATACCAGGACTGTCCCTCATCCATTACTCTTACCGTGATTGCGATATTTTTTCACGACTGAGTGTGACGAGTGCGAGGGTATACCTGAGGCTTCGCCCGTGTCATGTCCCGCGTCGACATGTTGCGATTGTTTATCCCTACGCTGGCTACAGGACAAGCCATGCATATAGATGCGGCCATTGTATCAAATATTTATGAGCCGGCTCGGCGGACGCGGCTCCGTCGCTACACTGTAATATTCATACGCAGCCATCTTCGATAATAATAATACATATCATAATAATCATTTAATACAATATATTTTCATGCTCTAACTTTAATAGTATAATACACAGAAGCTGGTTCTATTTAAGTTTTACACAATGGTGAGTCTATACTATGAATCAAGTAAAAAAAACAAATTCATACAACATTGCAGTCCTTTAAAAAAAGGTTTGTTAAAGAATTACTACCTCATCTCACTCCTGAGCCATGTTAAAAAAGCTGTTTCTTAGGATCATTACGAACAGTCTCAAATGTCGGTTTGATGATTTCCAACATTCCAAACAAGCCGGTTCCCGATAAGGCTACAGTACCATGGACCACATATTTACACTGAGGCAAGCTATACAGAAAACAAAAGAGTGTAACATGCCATTATGCTTGGCGTTTGTGGACTATGAGAAAGCCTTCGACTCGGTTAAGATGTGGGCTGCGCTTGAATCTCTTCAGCGGTGCCATATTGACTCCAGTATGTTGAAGTGTTTGTATGATAACGCCACTATGTCTGTCCGAGTACGGGAGCAGAGTTTGAAGGTTATTTCTCTCAAAAGGGGTGTTAGAAAGGGAGACAGCATATCTCCGAAACTGTTTAATACCACTTTAGGAAACGGCAAGGCTTTGGCAACTACATTAACGGCAAATACATCAGTCACCTTCGATTTGCCGACGATATCATGGTCATGGCAGAATCGATGCTCGAAAGCCTCAATCAAGTTTCTCAAGAGTTGGGTCACAGAATGAACATGGAGTAGACTAAAGCAATGTGAAATGCCCATGTTGTACCCATCCAGTTTGATTTGAGCGCTCGCTTCTTCAAGTTATTGACTCGTATGTATATATATATATATATACCTAGGACAAATAGTCTAATTGGGTAAGTACAACTTCAAAAAAGAGGTCAATTGCCGAATTCAATTCAGCTGGGCAGCGTTCGGAAAACTGCGAAACATCTTCTCGTTGTACAAACCTCAGTGTTTCAAGTGGAAAGTTTTCTACCAATGTGCGTTACCAGCGATGCCGTCGCGAAGCAACGCTCTGCGATTGCAAACACGCCTGCTCAGCGCGGTCGTAATGGATGAAATTTCCCCTTTCTTAGGAAGGCCTATGTCCAGCAATGGAGGTTCTATGGCGGCTACGATGATAGCCCTTTGCCTACAGGCACCTCTGTAGAAGATTCAGGCTTACCATCATTCTACATTTTATATGACGGGCTTGATGGCACGGATTGTAGTGATCTTGTATATGATATCTTATGCGTTATGGGTTCGATCCCTAATTTGGGCAAATATTTATATGTAGATTATTGTGTTTGTCCTGTGACTTGGTGTTAAAAAAATATATTTAAGTATTATATTTCTGATTCCTCGGCTGTCTAATGTCCGTAACACAAGTGCTTCAAGCGACTTATCACGAAGTCAGGTCATTGTATGACATGTTGTGTGAATATCTATACTAATATTATAAAGCGTAAGAATTTGTTTGTTTGTTTGTTTAAACGCGCTAATCTCAGGATCTACTGGGCCGATTTAATAATTCTTTTTTTGTTGGATAGGAAGAAGGCTTTAGGTTATATAATATTACGCTGAGACCAGTAGGAGCGAAGCGTCGTGGGCACTGATAGTTAGTACATAAAACATAATATATGACGTGATTTAAATAACGTTGCATTAACTACGTTTCATCGAACACGACTTCATCTAATTATTGATTAAAGTGAAAGCACTTCACGTAAATACGTAATTTGTACAGCATCTTCAAACAGCATCTTTTGTGTTTTAGTGGTGTTCGCTTTTGTAAAATAGTCCACAACCAAAGCAAAAACTCGTGAGACTATACTGCTATATTAAAATTGTGTTTCTGGTATTTTAACTACAAAATGGTAGAAACGCTACAATAAGGAACAATAAGTGCCTAAACGTAGCAAAAGTTACGAAGACACAAAGTGCATACAAACGTCGGCGTTCGTACCAAATTCTAACAAACGCAGCCTTCCTCCAGTTGGAATATAAAGTTCCGAGAAAGACTATTATCATTAGCTGTATTTAATTAATCATTTACGTTTATCAATTAACAACATTTACGTTACAACAACGTTTACAAACAACGTTTTTTTAACAATTAACATTTACGTTTATGAAATTGAATAAATTTGAAAGTACGTCCTAGATAATTAGAATTCTATTTTGCTAATTATTGAATTTGTTTAGTGATTTTCTGGTACGATTTTCATATTATACATTTTATTTGTAACAGTAGTGTAAATAATATTAATACAAAATGGGGTCGGTCAAGTCAATGACATGTCATATCATGTTAGGTTTATTTATTCACTTATTACATGTACACTTACAGGTTGACGTCATACATCCCCTTATACTTGTAATTAAATATACTATAAACTTTAACATCACATGTTTTATTATTCTTTTCTTATCAAACAAGACGTAATAAATAAAGAATACAACAAAAAAAACTTATATAAAAATTCCCTTTTTCTGCTCTTTAGATGATATTCTACGTGGAGGCGGAGGTCAATTCGGCAGCCTAATTTATTATAAAAAACATCTATTTCTTTGGCACTACATTTCAGTTCGTTGTAAATACAACACTTTTGGGTTAGTGGGTTGTACCTCCCTCTGTATCATGGTGTAAGTGGTGACTGAGCTACCGAAAATGACAGAAGATGGTATAATTATCGTAATAAACATATTTTTATATCATATGCATTTATTGCGTTTATTTATACAAATATGTATGCCACGTTTATTTATTTTGTATATATATTGCCTGCACCACTATATATATATATATATATATATATATATATATATTTTTCAGTTTTGTGTAATGGTTGACTGGGAGATAATGCCATCTGGCATTAAGTCCGCCATTTGTACATTTTGTAACATTTTGTGCAATAAAGTTAAATAAATAAAAAAAATTAAATAAAATATCGAAACAGGGTCTCTTTAATGTAACTAGACGGGACTGGACAGCTTTCCCATCTGCAATTGCCACTACGCCTACCACGTGCTGCAAACATGGGCAAACAACAAAATACATTTTTCTTGGGAAGGCCTATATCTAGCAGCGCACTTTGTCAGCTGCTATCATGTCGGTGACGATGAGACATAATTTTATTAATTTCAAGAGAATCAAGGACACCAAGATTGCGTCACAAATAGATATAACAAGCTCACTTGCTTTACTGCAGGCGGAACCAGCTTACCCATTAGTTGCTTCGAATTGAACAAAACCAGGCCTAAATAATTCAGACGAATGTTGTCGACGCGGCCACAAACTAATTTTGGTGGGCCCACATTTGACACTATCTTTTCAGAAATGCAAAAAAGTATATGTCTATTAGCTTGTTACATTTTTAACATTTCAAGTTACACCGCTATATGGAGCTGAATTCAATTCATCATAAGTACCTAATCTAGGGAATGTCAAGTTCAAGCTACAGTGAAAGTCACGTGCGTTTAATAATAGGCGCTAACTTATGCAAGTGTCTTGCGTGAACTTCCGTATTGTCATCGGTATACAAAAGAACAAGATAATTTCCAAGAAATAAAAAAAATCTACACACAGTTCAACAGTCAAATGTCATTCAGTCACCTCCACCGTTAATAGCTTCCGATTAATTTCGCCGGGCACTAAATTAAAACTTGCAAGTTCTCGATCATCAAAATAGTGTTATAGAAATCTTTTCTCTCATTTCTTTTAAGTTAGTGGTATTCTTTATGCTTTGAAGTCAGCTAACAAGCATACGTCTACTTGACCTGAAGCCTATAGACGCCCGTGTCATCACAAAGGTATCACTAGCGTATCGCCAACCCTGGGAACTGAAGATACTATGTCACATTGACACAATAACTTCTCTGCTTCTCTCACTCTCAAACCGGAATACTGCTATTTAGCCGAAATAGATGAGATTAGATACCAAGGCAGACTTCCTTAGAAAGTCTACCGCATGTAAAAATGTCATTCTGTTTTATTATAATCTTTAAAATCTGCATATAAACTTGTCTATAACTCCGTGTGAACTTCGCTTTAGGTCACGTAGAATTATGGGCTATCTTAGAAGTCCAAGACAGCCCAGGATTCTATGTGACAAATTTCCTGCAACTTTCCCTTCATAATATTATCGTAGATAGCGTACACACTCGATATATATATGTATATATAAACATCAAGTGTGTACACACACGCACATATATACGTGTGTACACACTCGATGTATATATACATATATTTACATATCGAGTATATACACCGAGTGTGTACATAAAACAACAGGTATTCCACATATGTCTAGCCATTGATTTAAAATATACACCTTGTGTTTTAGACTTGATTGTTTTTCATGTTTTAATTAAAATATTATCAAGATAAATAGCAAATTATTAATCCATGAAACTTTCCTGACCAGAGCTTGGGTCGGCGACAGTAAATAAAACTTTGAATAATCCGAGCGTTGAATGAACAAAACGTAAAATGAACAATTGAAATAAGAGATGATTGTTTGCGCTACAAATTAATCCAAAGCAGCCGCGGCCGGCGGCCGACAACAACAGTTGTCAACACAACGCGCTCGCTGTTTTATTATTGTCACTTGCAGCTTCGTGTCACACACTGTCCGGTGAACGCGGGACACGCGAATGAATAGAATAAAAATAAGTGAAATGTTGACAAACAGTGATAAACGTCCGCGCAAATACGCCTCGCGGCCTCTATGCAGAAATCAAATCTTTATCGACGCAATATTCATTTACCGACAACCTGCACAGTGGTACCATTTTATTTTTCAAATATCTAGTCTATTGTTCGTCGAATTTGTTCGAATTCGTTTTACGGATACTATTTGAAGCTTTAGTGCTTTTACGCGTGGTGATATTCTATTTTTCGGAAATTGCATTAATCCCATGCGTTTCGGATATAAACCGAAACAAATATGGATTAAAATATACTTAAAATGGAAAAATAACATTTATTTTATTATATATGTAAAGAAATAATATTTCTTTAATTTTTGAACGACATTGAATGACATTGACAACTGACAAGCGCTAAAGTCTGAGGTCAATGGTCAGTTGAGAGGTTATTATTGTATTAGATTATTGTGATTTAAGATAGATAAATAAGAATAATTGGTGGAAGAATAGACTTTAATTGTATTAGATTATTGTGATTTAAGATAGATAAATAAGAATAATTGGTGGAAGAATAGACTTTAATTGTCGTTTCTTCGTTTTCAGGTAAAGTTATAATAATAGGGTAGTTAAATAAGTTATTTGTAAAATTATATAATAATATTTGTAAGAAATTAACGAAATAAATCTTCGTTTTCAGAAGCAACGCATAAGTTTATTTTAACCTAAAATAAAAGAATAAACAATATATATATTCCGTACATGCACTCGTATGCAGCAATAGAATTAATTAATTAATTATAAAAAAATTGAATAATTAATAAATAAATTTTATTGCTACTATTTAGCCTGTGATAAATTGTTTGTATATTCTTATTTATATACACAGTGTAACTATGTACAAAGTAGTCTCGCCCAATATTGTATTCATTATATAATATGCATTTAATATATAAGAAGAATTCATTTATGAAATATTAGTTTTAAATGTTATTCCTTTTTATCGAATAAGAATTTAACGTAAAGTTTAATCTTAAATGTTTCAAATAAACACCCTCTTATCAGAACGATTCGATAAATTAATAAATTCTCTCCACAAATGAAAACATGTAATAAAGGAATATAAAGGTATGTACATATAAATATATAAATCATTCGTGTTCATCCTTGTTATTCAATGTTAGTTGTCCTTTCATAACAGTATATATATACACATATATATATATTAGTTGTTGCCCGCTCGCTAGTGTGGAAATTCTACTATGTCCTTGTAATGGACCTCATTATATCTTGCTTTGTGAATACCAAAATTAAATATTTACCACGGAAACACAATTTTTTAGGATCAAAAGCAGTAACGTGTCCCAAGAAAATGTAAAAAAAAATTAAACTACTCAAAGGTATTCGTATATTAAACTAAAAAGTAGCCTTTGGCCTTCCTCGACACCATAAATCATAATTTGTGAAAAAAGAGCTATCTAAACATGACTTGTTAAGATTCATACAATCATTACTGTATTTAGTCCCAAGAAAGTGGCAAGCGTGTAGCGTACTGTGTTACGTTGTTTCGAGTGGATGTACAGCAATCGGTTTGTACCTCGGTCGCTTCTTATGCCACCTGGTACATCAAAATTGGAATTCCACTGTTGGACAGAAAGAGCCATTACTGTTAGACATAGTCATCCCCAAGGAAGGGGGAATTTTATAATTAATACAGCACATAATTGCAGCACTGAGCAAGCGTGTTGGCAATTGCAAAGTGCAGCTCTCGCGATGGGGATAATGCTGC
>JACJUM010002809.1:185871-200799 GCA_020976665.1 Heortia vitessoides
GCGTATTATAATAAAATACGACACACGTAGTACAAGTGTCTACTACAACAGTAGTACATAGATTAAATTGGCAGTCGATCTCCAAGTGTTGACTGTGACAAATACTCTCCCTATACCGATTCGTCAAATACCAATAATGAATCCTCAGTAAACATGGCGGCGATCGCTCCAAGAAAATATTTTTCACTAAATCCGACTCGGTCGGCCCGAATTGTTTGCGCTTCGGCTCAGGGCTGCTGTATTTCAATATAGGCGATAATACGACTGCAGAAGACAATTCATGGCGTAATGATTCACATACAATAATGATTCACCGAAATAGGTCCCCTGTAGTGCTTTCGTTACGAAGGAATCATAAATATAATACATATATATAAATATATATATAAATAATATATATATATATATATGTAAATATATATATACACACAGAACGCGATAAGCCACTTAAAGCACTTGTATTACAGATATCAAATAACAAAATAATTACAAGTATAATATTTAAGTAAACATTTTAATACCCAGGCTCAAAACAAACACAAGTATATTTTATGAAACACGTTACAAAAAAAATATTTTGCCAATTTGTTGCAGTCCTTCTGGATGTACTCGTATACGCATCTATACTTTTCAGCATGTAATTTTTAATTATACAGATAACATCCATTGTTGTTTAGCAGTAGTTATATTAGTTATGTTTCAATAATATTTTACATGTTTAATAGATATCATAACAATTACATGAGGCAGACCTCTTACAAAGTTCGCCTGCTTTGATACCTCGCTCTCACCTATTTCTTTTGAAAAATAGCAGTTTTCATTGCTGTGTTCTGGTTTGAAGGGGAAGGGAAGCAAGAATTACTGCCATCTGCGCCATCGCGCCCGTCACTTAAAAATTAAATAGCCGGTAACTATAATTTATCCCTATTCTTAATTTGTTTTAAATCTATTCGGCCGTTATGTCATGGTTGATAAAGAAATATCTATACAGACTATGGTGTTTGTAGTATTATCAAGAAACGTTTTTTGCCATCAGCCATTCTTGCAGAGAAAGCGTGCCAAGTTGCTTGTAAATTGTTCTTAGAATTTAATGGACTTGACAGTTTTCAACTTCAAATACTGTAGATGTTAGTTTAGAGACACCTCGGATGTTTAAGATCACTCACAGTATCACAGTGGTTGACTCGACTCGACTTGACTTGACATTGACTCAATATTTTGTTAGATTGTATCGGCCACCAAATAACAGGAACAAATAAAATACAAACAATTTATTATGTGCGTTAAAATCATTTAAATTACTTTTAATGTAATCTGTAAATTAAAAATGTAAAACATTTAGTGCTATCAGAAAAATATGGGCCATGTTTTGTTTCTAATTTGATTTATCATTATCTAATACGGTTAATAAATTTCCATACCCTATTTTAGAGGTCGGGGAAAGATTAAATAACATCATCTTTGTATCGATTTTTAACTTCCTACCCCGTTCTAGGAAAGTGGGGGTATTAGTAAAAGAAAAAAGTAGCTCATATCACTCTCTATATCATGGATTACCTCCACGTTAAAAATCATGTTAATTCGTCGCTCCATTTTTCTGTGAAAGATGGACAAGCAAATATAAACAGAAACAGTTTTTTCTATATATTTAATTTTTTCTATGGTTTGTAACAATTAATGCTTCAATAAATTTACTTCGATCAAATCGATTAACGCTAAATTTGCAAGTCTATTGATAAAGTACTAAGCCATAGCAATAGGGCCGTCTGGTGCGACGCACTATCGTATATAATGAGAGACCTTATCATCCGTCGAGCTCTTCAAGCCCTGTAATCGCGCAATCGACTGAACGGAGTTGCGTGACTTCGCTAAATGCTAATTTCACCTTCGAAAATTATTGTCATGGCTTACACGTGTAGAAAGGCTTGTACATTTAGTATGTTTTTTACGGTAGGCTTATCCAGGTTATTTAGGTAGGCCGCTCCAGCTTTGCGCAGGTATTGATCAAGTATTATACATTTTACAGACATACACATAACTTTTTTAATAAAAAAAAAATATTGTAAATTCAAATATCGACAAAAATACAATTATCATTTTCAGAATTTAGTAGGAAAAGTAATCATCATCGTCATCATTCAGGCGATTCGAAGTTCACTGTTGTAGCTAGGCCTGCCCAATAAAGGAAAAATTTTGGTCGTAATTGCCGTGCTAGGCGTAAGCAATCGCAGAATGCAGCTTTTGTGACGGGGATGCTACTGTACTCTTACGCCACCAGGTACAGAGGCATGTACTATTCTAACTGCCTTGATTACTTAAAACCGTATGACCCAGGTGACAGCCTGCCTTCAAACAGTCATCAAACACAAACTCAGAATATCTCTACTATTACAATCACTAAAAATCATTAATTTAGAGATATAGAGATTCTTAAAACTTATTGATTGTCCTGATGATCTAAGATCATAGATCATTTGAACAGATAGGTCGTTGATCGACTTTACATTAAAAATAATCTACCATCACCAGCCGTGTTTAAAACTACGTTCAGAGCTGGTGAATTAGACGAGCCACCAGAATATTGTAAGAAAAACTGCTATCATCTGATATAGCTGATAGTACCCGACCGGGCAGGCTCACTTTCCCAACGGCCACCACACAACCTATACAAATCAACATAAATTTTGACAATCATTTTTGAACTGACTGAAAGTTTAATATCTATTTGCGAAATGTCTGAGAGAAGTTAAATCTTTACTAGAAAATATTTATCTTAAATTTTAGGCCTTTCAACTTAAATAATCAATAAAATAAATTGATAATCACATATTTGATGAAGACTGCTTGACAATAAAAATAGTTAAATGTCATGTGCCCTTATATTCGCCATTTGTAACAGATATATGATCTTATAAACATGCTATTATACAAATTGATAAAAATGTGAATAAATGCTGCTTGCAAGATATTTCAAAATGAAATAATTTATTAACCATTAGACACTGAATCATTTTGATCAAGTTGAAATATAACTGGGGAATCATTTATGGGTGTGTTTGTTCAGATTGGCTCAATAAATTATCTATAAATTGGGTTTGGCGCGTGGCTTGTTTGCGACGAAGACGGAAATAATACAATTTTTCATGTCAGACAGTTTAATTTTCAATTTTGAAAGTGAATCAGTGAAATATTATAGTGGGAGAGAGCTGTTTGCTTATTCTTTCGTTGTTTCCTTAAAATCATGTATTTTGAAAAATGTACTGAAATAATTTAAACCAATGGTGTGATGTATATAAATATATAACTATAAGCTATTATATATAGCAAGCGATATTATTAAGGTATTTAATTAATCCTACTTATATTGTAGAGTCATTTAATAAAGGGACGGGTGGGTTGTACAATGTAGGTTAAAAATTACGGTATATCGCGAGGCATACTCGTGCACCGAAGATTTCGTACAAATTTGTATGTAATCGCATTATTTTGTGATAGAGCAACCATATTTTTACATGATATTTTTATTTATTCCTTGAGAATACATTTTTATATAAATAATATATTTATAAAATAACGCAATATATAAATAAGTTATTAATAACCTAACCTAATAACAAGTATATGGTATTATGATAAATAAAGTTAATACCAATCAGCAGAGTAAAATACTATCTGAATGTACCAGGTGTTAAGAGACCACCGAGGTACTGAAACTGAAAGTTGTTGTATATACTAACGAAAGGTTAATCGAACATATATATGGTGTTACTAATGCCATATATATGTTTTATGCTGTACAATCAATTTCGACTTGAAATTTGTTAAAATTTTGCGTAGAGTTACGTAAAAAATACGGGTTGTCATTAAGCTGTATTTATGAAAATAATAACTAAATAATAATATTTGATGGAAAATAAAAAAAATGATAAAAAAAACCTTAGCATTGTAGGCGCCAGATGTCAATGGCGAGGGCAGGGTCAGCAGCAAAGCTCCGGTCCGCGATGGTTTAAATTATGGGCAAACTGTGCCACATATCATTTAGGGAGGCTTTTGTCTGAC
The DNA here is from genome assembly GCA_020976665.1 of Heortia vitessoides. Taxonomy (NCBI): domain Eukaryota; kingdom Metazoa; phylum Arthropoda; class Insecta; order Lepidoptera; family Crambidae; genus Heortia; species Heortia vitessoides. The sequence goes on from JACJUM010002809.1 coordinate 189,931, forward strand.
AGTGAACGTCCTACCTGAAGATATTTTGAACGAATAAAGCGAGTAGTTAAAGATAATCGCTTCTGCACTGGAAACTGAATTTTATTTTTCGCCGTAACTCGAGCTTGGAATAGATTCAAGCGAGATTTTAATACTTTCGGTCTCAAATCGAAATGACGCGGTCATAAAGTAGCAGATTTCTGGGTTTTCTGAAAACATTCATAGTTTAAAGCTACTATTTTATGCTTTGTTCTAAATATTTATTTAATTTGTATAGCACTAATAAATTATCTAGAATCTCATAGTATTAATCTTATCCAATCCTACCTATAATTGGAATAATTTAGGTTTAATGTGTATAGTCACATTCTTTTTCCTACAGTTACTTATTGGCTATACATTCTTATATAAATTAGTGTAATATGACCTTTAATAATGCTTACAGCATTATTAAAGGTCATATTAGACATGGAATAATCGACGGAATGTTTAGCACAAAGATTAATTAGAGATTCAATTGCCCATAATTGTCACGCTCGGTACGCACCGAGTCATTGGAGTCACGGACCTATCGAATTTACTACCAGCGTGATGTAATGGGAGCACGGTAATGGTAAATACAGAGTTTAGCAACAATAATCAGCATTACAGCGCGCAGCCGCAGCATTCGCGATGTAAATGCTGCTGCCCATCCCGCCCTGTGAATTGGAGCTACACTGATTTAGATGGATATACCGCCATCTGTCGGTTCTGGTACCTTAGACATACCTCTTACGACAACCGGTACAGAGAGAGGTACTATTCTACTCTGCCGGTACTTCCTAGCGACGATAATGCTGTCATCTTTTCTAAAATTTACCGCAGAGGGAGGGGTTGGGGGGGCTTGTCTTGCAAGTACACCAACTCATTTACTCATTGTTACAAAGTCAAACAGTCTGTAGCAAAACGCAAAAAGCGATCTAGTTAAAATAGTGAATTGAGAAGCAGATGTCACACTGGCTCCCCGTGTCCTGCCCACTGGGCCGGATGACGTAGTTGCGGGTAGTTTTAAAACTGTCGCCGCCAACTCTGGCAGCGACGCAAGTTAAATTGACTGCGTTAATTTTACCACCGCAGTTAGTCCGGTAGTTTCGAGGTTTCTTCGTTTTATAATCCACGACACGATGTCGTTGATTTACATTTTTCCTCGTTCTATTGTCATCATCACTGCTTTGACAAATTTTAATAAGTACCTACTTTTATTTACAGATTATTACGAGACACGATATTTTTTACCAAGTCACAATAGCTCAACGACCTATTTTAGATTATCGGATTTGAAATGAGGAGATCCGTATATGAACAGAAGTTACCCATGCAACTCGGTAAATAGCAAGTTTTAAGTTGTATTTGGCAGAACTTGAAGAGAGAAAGATCGATGGAGCTGTAATGATCGATGGAGCTGCAATCTCGAAAGGAGACAATTCTGATCAAATCCGTAGATTCGCGCTGGGTGCCATGGATTAAAGGACATTTTCTTACACTCAGTCAGGGATATTCTCCTCAGCGGCCTTTCCGGAAGCTGGTACTATGGTATCCTCCCGCTGTTGCTTATTTTCATTTATCCCAACTCTCTCCCATATTTCATCTTATTTTTCCGGTAGGTGATATCAGGCAGCTGCGCTCGCTTAATGAGCTCCCAAACCCATGAATTGTTGGTGAGGCCTGTGTCCAAACTTGATGTCAACAGGCTGGTATGATGATAATGAATTTGTAGTTTTATTTTTGTTTCGTAGATACATACATCACGCTTGTGCCCCATCGGGATCTACACTTGCTATGATCTTGGCATACCTCTTTCGCTTCCATCACTCGCATTATTACTGTCATAGAAGCTTGTTTATTCTGTGTACTTCCTGGCCCTTTTTTAATACTTCTTGTATATCTGTTAAGTTTCTCATTCACTCTATATATATGTGCAGTCAATCTTCTTTCATTAATCATTTCTACATATCCACGCCAGGCCCGATGGCGCAGATAGTGATCCTGTCTTATTCGCCAAGGGTCATGGGGTCGATGTGCAACTGGACAAACAAAGGAATTACAAATATGCTGCAAAGATACATACATTTAATACCCAGACACAGAACAAACACAAATATTATCATATGATGATCGAACCCACGACCCCTAGCGTTCTACATACATCGGGCACGACAAATATGCTATGGAAACAACTAACGATGAAGATTTTATGTAAGAATAACTGTGGTGCTTTAAAACAAATATCCAACTTTCCACAATTTGAATTCATAAGATTGTATACAATTAAAAAAGTGTTATTAAAACGCGAACAGTTTTAAACTATCCGAAAGAAGAAAGTTATTAAAAATTTTGCCCGGAAAAAGGAGGCGAATTTGGGAAGCGCCTCGTCACGGCCGTCGCCGCTGACAAATTAGGGGCATTTTAATTTTCGCCGGCCGCCAACTTACACTCGAACAATTACGAAAGTGTGCCGTCACCGCACTGCTGGAGACAAAGGATGCCGGCCGGGATTGACAAGTGTTTTTAATTTTTAACCGAGATTAAGGTAACGGACAATGGCTCTTTTAAACCTTTGCTATTTTGTAGTAAAGGGTCTTTGTGGAGTACAAATACTCACGCTTTCACAAACAAGTAACGCTACGAGTATAATTATTTTACCTCATACCTTTTGTTTAGCTGTAGACCTCCTGAAAATGGTTAGGTGCATGAAACCTCACTCTTATTTAATTTTTACTATTTATTAATAGTTACGGTTATCCTTATCATTACAGCCATTGAGTCCACTGATGGACATAGGCTCCCCAAGTAAGAGGGAATTTTACTCATAATAGCCGCGCTGGGTGTTGGCAATCGCAAAGCGCAGCTCTCGCGACGAGGAAGCTGCTGCTCATCTCCACCCTATGCATTTAGCTACACCGTTTCGGGTATACAGCCATCTGTTGGTTCTGGTACCTTAGTCTCCTTTTACGACACCTGGTAGTATACTAATCTACCGGTACCACATGGCTATTTATATTTCTGAACATTTAAGGTCACAAATCCTTAAGTCACAAGGTTGGTGATGAGACAGCCGTATATACGGCTTGTATGCTATATTAGTAAGAAACTGTATCTCCTGAAAAATTAGATTAGATTATATCTTGAGCTATTTCAGTAGCGTGTAAATAGATTTGGTGAAATAAAATTGTTAAAAAAAGGTTAAGTCATGCTCTGACCCCTAAACGATTACTGTGCAGAAATCTTGCTTAGCCCTGGTTTTACGAACCGTATAATATTCATGGGGATTAATATAGCCTGTATGCTTTTCCAGATTATTATCTCTTTAGATATCTAGCGTGTGTTACTGAGTCCAAAACCCAAAGATCTATACAATCTTTGGCATGAATAATTTAAAAAATGTGTCAAATACAATATTAAATATTAGCTCGAGTCAGCGGTTGAGAACCATTAACAATAGAGTTAGATAGAGTTAACATTTGCAATAAATATATTTGAATTTGATATTAAATAATTAAATTATCGTTGGCTATTATTTTTGAGTAATATGAATTATTTTCATATTGCAATATTTTTCTGACATCATTTATATTAAAATTTTAATATTGCAGGTTTTAGATGCTCAAACGTTCTGCGTTAACAAATTCCATCGTTGTTTAATAATGAATAATTTCGGCCGATCTGAGATACAATTTTAATTATTTCAACAATCCTCAAATTAACATTTTAAAGGAAAGCTTGTCTTCACTATACATAGGTATATATAGTGAAGTGACAAGCATACAAATTGCTTGATGTTAACCTGCAAAAACTTAACATATTTTTTTTTTTCTTTTTTCATAATCTCATACATAATTCCTTGGGAAAACCTCAGTAGGGGCTTATTCTAACTGTGGGAGGTAATAGTGCTGGAGTGAAACTTTACACTGTAATATAATCCAATGATTAAAATTTGAACTAGCCGAGAGGTACCGGCAGTGTTCAATTGTACCTATATGTGTACCAGGTGCCGCAAGAGGCGACTAAAATATCAAAACCGAAAGATGGCGGTATACCCATTCAAAACAGCGTAGCTCAAATGCACAGACGAGGTTGAGCAGCAGCATCCCCGTCACGAAAACTGCGCTCTGAAATTGCCAACACGCTGCCCAGTGCGGCAATTATGGGCGAAAATCCCTCTTCCTTGGGGAGTATTATGTCTAGCTGTGGACTTCGAATTTTTTTTATGATGGTGATGAAAATTTGATCTTCCTTGTTTACTTAAACTCGCTCTGTTTCATACCAGTTGCTGCAAAGCACTGTCGTACAAGTCGAAACTTTCCTAAATCTAGCTTAAACGTCGGCCTGCTGGCTCCGTCGGCGTCGGTTGAATCCGAAGTTACTGCGATCATTGTAACTTTTGTTAGCCAGATGTTACGTGACCACAATCTAGAAGGCGTTAAGTAAAATCCACGTGATTCTACCTACGTACTGTAGAAATTGTTGCATACTAGCGGCCCGCCCCGACTTCGTACGGGAAAATTTGTTTTTCTTACGTATGATCTACATTATGGGAAGGTTCCATTACCATTTATTTATTCGATTTTTTAGGCTATAAGATGTAGTCGGGCAGGATCACTACCATCTGCCGCATCGATGGGTCCGATGTTAGTGATCCTGTCTTATGCACCAATAGTTGTGGGTTCAATCCCTACTCGGGACTAATATTTATATGATGATAAAGTACCGTGAGGGACCAGCAGATATAATATATAATGATGATTTGTTATTATTCTGGGCCTGGGTGTTACAAATATGTATTTAAATATTATAATTGTGATTCGTCTGCTGTCTGACGTCCGAAACAAAAGTGCTTTAAGCGACTTATCTCGAACTCAGATTAACGTATGGGATGTTAAGCGTGATTTTATTATTTATTTATTTATTTAGGTCACGGACGGCCGCTGGTATCTTTATTAATTATTTAAAACTCTATTATGCTACCGGTATACAGCTAGGCTGATGTTAAAGGTTTACCCATTGTCCATAGACGCAACATGGACATAAACAAATTATAAGTCCTTCAAAAATAAATTTTCTATTCAATCCATTCAAATGGGCAAGGGAAACAAGTATATACATTTATGCATAATAATATACGCGATTATATCTGTATAATTACTATTTTCTAACGTTATATTTTCACTGCTAATACCTGTTACTTTATTAACGGCTTTTAAACGTGGTTTATTTAAATTGTAAAATTTTTTTGTTTACAGGTTAGAGTGTTCTTGTTTCGGTTAGAATGTTCCTGTGCAGATTATTTACATTTTGTTTAAAAATGAATTATAAAATGAATGTTATCATAAATTTTGTACGAAAATAATGAATGAAATATTACTTTAACCAATTATAAATGAATTAGTCAAGCCTTGTCGAAAAAAATACGCAAAAATTTTATTTCAAGAGCTGTAACATGTATGCTTTTAATTATGGACATTTAGGAAACTGGATATTGGATTTTTTTCTTTCTATAACTTTTTTCGAGATGAAGGAAAATTTGTTGCCACTGAAAAATTTGGTCTGTAAAATACAAAACACAATACAAATCACAGAAATCGTTGCTTTTTTGATACTGAGGCTTTATTCCAACAACAAGTAGTTTCTCTGTAAAGCTCTTGATCTGCTAACATTATGGATAAAGAAATCGATAACAAATAATATTTGCAAATAATTATGCCATAAAGATGTATATAGACATCCAAGTATACAAGACAACGCACGCTGATTACATTTGCGACGCGGCTCACGTACGACGCTTTTAATTTCCTGCGCAGCCCTTGACCTTCAACATGGTTACATGACAGTTGGGAAACAACAAATTGCGGGAGTGAAATGTAAAAATAAATACTTTTTTATCACTTGACCTCATTAACCCATAAATTACAAGGCGGAGTTATTATTATTAATAAATAAATTTACACAACATTTAATACATAGATCTACCACTGAGGTGAGTTACTAAAGCACAAGAAAGATTGAATCCACAAGCTTTAGCGTACAAGAAATGTTTACAGTGTTTGAATGCGCCATTGGACTACTCGTCAAAATTGTTAATATTAAGTTAAAATATACCTTGACGTAGCTCTGGGGAACCGATAGAGAAGACTCTCTTCTGTTCCGAGTTCCGTTCGAACAAGGAACAGACCAATGCTTGATACTGTTGTTAATTAAACTTATAGAATAACCGGGAAATATATGAATAAACAGTATTTTTTTAGTAACACAAAATTGTCGGCGCTATAAATTGTAATAATAAATTAAATCAGTCGTGATGCAAACCTTGTCTACGTTCCCAGACATAGTTCTAAACATTTCTCAAAAATATCCACCGATATAAGAGAAGTATTGGTAGTGTATTCTTCATAACCAATCAAACAAATGATAGATTAATTCTGTTGATACTTGTCATCATCATCATTATATCAACCATAAAATGTTCACTGTTAGACAAAGGCCTCTTCAAGATAGGGGGGTTTATGAATTGCCGCACTGGGCAGGCCTGGTGGAAATTACAAAACAAAACTTGCTTCCACTTATTTTGTAGTATTTAAGTTGTGCTCGGTACCTCAGTCGCCTCTTACAACACCTGGTACAGAGAAAGGTACTATTGTACTCTCCAGTACAGCGAATATTGCGATGTATACTTTTGTATTTTCGTCACTATCAATAAAATAATGTTGTCTCGAAAGCGCCAATTGGAAACACTTACATAACTCTGCAGCAAGTGCAGTGCTACCGTAGCGCGATGTTCACTTCTTGTTAATGAGTTTGGAAGGCACACAGCACAAGCCGTTAGTTACCTCAAAATACAACGCCGACTTACAACGCGATGACGTGATTTGTGTTAGTTTAGATTCCATCTTTAACTTGAGTAGTTTTCCAGACCTCATGATCCTTTCTTTCATAGCTATTGATAAGGGAAGAGTCTAACCTGCCCTTATTTTATAGTGTAATTTGTTAAGTATATATTTTTGTAATATAATATACATTTCTGGGTATATTGCATAGCAATTATATGCAAGAATGACATTCTTAAAAAGGCTGCCACTAAGAAACCGATAGCAGACGATAAAAAGCTGCTCTTTTTAAGTATCTAATATAACTAATATTCTATCACAATTACTTTACTACTCAAGAGGGAACATTTTTTTTCAATATAGCTAGTTTATCATCATCATCATAGTAGCCGTAAAAGGTCCACTGCTGGACATGATAAGCCTCCCTAAGAAAGGAGGAATTATGCTCATAATTGCCATGCTTTGAGAAGGTGATGCTACTGCCCATCTCCCCCCCATAATTTATGTTATGCTGTTACTGTTATTACACTAGCATTTGTCGGTTCCGGTACTTGCACCACCTAGTCCAGGGAGGTACTATTCTTATTGCGAGTACCCCAAAGTATAGATATTACATAAATAGCTCATAAAACTTTGGCGTACAGTTACTCATATGTCGGACATAAAAGTTAAATAAATTGCATTAACAACAATTGGAAACAAGTTTTATGTGGCACTCATTTTGCTAGGAAAAAGTCAAGGTAGCTTGCAGCAAGTTTTGAACGACCTTTTATCCGACCACATTTTTGATCACCTTGCGAACATCCATATTAAGGTTGCAAGTGATGTTATTTTTTGGGTCTTCCCTAATCACCAGCGCTCGTTGGTTCGACAAATGTTACACCAATCTGCTACAGTGTAATGTAGTGTTTGTAGTATGATTCGAAAAAAGATAAAGACGTCGAATTCTCGATGCTTTGGCAGTGGGGTACTGGCGGAGTAGAATAGTACCTCCGCCTGTACCAGGTGTCGTAAGAGGCGTCTGAGGTACCAGAACCGATAGACGGCGGTATATCTCTATATGAAATACTACAGGGATGGGCATCCTTATCGTATTTCCCACCACGCCTGCCCAGCGCGGTGATTAAGGCAAAAATCTCCCTACCTTGGGGAGGCTTATATGCAATCAACTTTCTGTGACTAAAATGATGAAAATGCGTTCTTTAATTTGTTCTTGTTTTTATTTTTTCATTGCTTTGTCGAGTGTTATTTTTTATTGTTGGTTAGAATTAAAACGTAAGTTGAAAGTTGGTGATCGATGTGCGAGTCAACATTGTGTAGCACGCCCACGGCTAGCTGCTTTGATGTGCGCCATGCGGGGTGACGAAGGAATTTGGGCTTTGATATGTTAATTATAGACCCTAATTTTGTACTTTAAACACGAAATAAAGCCTTTTGTGTTTACTTACGTATTATTAATTAAAACTATTATGCATAAATAAAATAATCAAAAGTTTGAGTAAACATTTTCTTTGTTTTATTCCAATGTAAATAAAGCTTAATTTCCTGCTGGACATAAACCACCCTAAATAATGAGAAATATGCCTATAATTGCCGCGTTGGGCAACTTCGCGATGGGAATACTGTTGCTCATTCCGACTCTTTTGCATTTGACCTACACTGCTTCGGATGGATAACTGCCATCAGTCCGGTCCGGTACCTCAGTCGCCTCTTATGACACTTAGTTCAAGGGAGGTAGAACTCTACTCTGCCGGTACCACACAAAAGATTTCATGCCAATATTATTTCTTACCTACTTTCACCCCTCTAAAAGTTGTCACTATCGTTTTCTAATACTTTAATTACTTTTTTTCTAAATAAAAGTAATTATAGTATCTCTGCCTTGCAAAAACCATAATTCGTGTATTATGTATTGTACAAAACTATAATCTATTTCTGACGGGCTCGATAGCGCAGATGGTAGTGATCCTACCTTGTGCACCGAGGTTCGTGGGTTCGATTTTCATCCAGGGAAAATAATTATATATTGATTTTTACGTTTGTTCTATGTCTAGGTATGAAATATATGTAATATATTTGTAATTCTTCTGTTGTGTGGCGTCCGTAACGCAAGTGCGTCAAGCGATAAGTCGCAGTCCACAGAGTTAAGTCAATGTGTTAGATGTTGTGGGAGTTTATTTATTTCTGTGCAAGATTTCGTTTAGATCTATTCAGCACATTTAAATAAGGCCTACGTTATACTAGTCTGCTGGCATCAGACGGGTCTTATAACTAAGTTTAATGCAGGTTCATTACACGAGCCACCAGAAAGGGACCTACAAAAAAAACTGGTGGTGATAAAGGTTTCATCAGCACTTAATAAAATTAGTGTCAATGGCCCATCCATAGAAACTAATTTTATTAAGTGCTGACTGGGTTACATCCACCGGCGTCAGCGCAAAAAACCGTTGTCTTAAAGCTTGGTTAGAGCAATACAATCCCATACAGTTTTATCATGAATATAATCTTTATTATTAAACTCAGTTGCAAAAAAAATGGGCGGCTTTGATTTTAATTCTTCTTTAAAAAATACGGTACCAAAATGAATTCAATCATTTGTACAGGTTACTGGCCGGTTTTAAAAATACCGTGGTGTTTGAAATAATAAGTTCTAAATTTAAATTTTCGTTTAATGCTCGTTTTTACAGAAAACTAGTTTTTATCCTTAATTTTTGGTGCGAAGTTTCAAAAGATAATATCGGTTTTCATAACTTTTAGTCAATTTTTATGAATTTATTTCATATTCTTAATTATTGTCAAAGCTTCATTTATTTCAAGTGGTAAAAGCTACCAAATTTATTGCGCTGCTCAAAGAGGGTTGCAGCCTATTCTTCGTGGCTCAGAGGCTAAGTGTGAGTCGCTCGACGGTTCAAAGGACCTGGCAGCGGTAACAAGACATCTGTCCCGCCGGAGAGACGGCCTGGTTATGGAAGAAAACCATGTACCCAACCACGGGTTGATCGTTTTCTTGTGAGTTGCGCATTGAGAAATCGCAAATCTTCGTATGTGGACCTTAAGAACAACCTCGAATAAGTAAGGAATGTGCATATTTGTCTATGTACGGTCAGGAGGAGGCTTCTCACGGCCAATATACGCAGTTACGCCTGACTCGCGGCCTTAAATGACTCCGTGAGCACAAAGTTGCCAGGCTTAGGTTTTCTCGAAATTGTGAGTCATGGACTCAAGAAGACTGGAATAGGGTATTGTTCTCCGATGAAGCCAGGATATCTCTGTTCGGTAAAGATCGACGTCGGCGAGTGCTACGAAGACGAGGAGAACGCTTTGCAGAGGCTCGTTATGAATAAATCACACCTTGGGGGCTCTGTTATGTTTTGCCAGGAATAACAAACAAAAATCTTTTTAACTTTTACTTCACGAGCATATGCACTACTAGCGAGCATACACCACTAGTGAACTTTAGCATTAAACCTATACATTTTATTAAAATTTTATGATAATACTGACGAAAACGATTATTTGCTCATTAATTTACAAAATTGTGAAAGTAAAACTACCTATAATAATACAACAAACTAATAGTAACATTTGAAATGGTTTATTGCTTAGGTGCCCATTTTTTTGCAATTGAGTGTATAATATGCTTCAGAAATAAGCTTACTCTTTATGTAATATTTAATTTATTAATCGGTAAGCCTGATATTCTGCCTGGTTTATTATTGTAAAATCTTATACAGTTGCCTCTGAATGAATTATTTATTTTATGGAGCAGTGTGGTGGGTACTGCGAGTTTATATTTATTTCCGGTATTAACATTATGTATGTCACAGTTTTTATAGACAACCACAATGATTATATTATGTATAGTATTATATATGTATACTGTACACATTCGGTACAGTCATTATAATTTTTTTTCTTTCAGTGGGTTATGTGCATTCATTTTTATAAAACTTAAAGAGGAGTTATTCCTGTAAGTTGTATGAAGAATATTTGTATACACTTGCTCCAAACTAAAAGCTGTATTTAATTG